>JACYXH010000593.1:122500-310000 GCA_026745465.1 Lota lota
TTAATGACACTATGAGAGCTTGAATGACTTCTCCACTGCTGTTAATTATAAGCTTATCTGAGATGCTGATAAGGCTGTAAAATATGCCATGCTAGAGTATTATCATATGCTAGAAAAATATGTTAATTAAAGAATGGAACGGTAAAAATTATCCTAAGGAGAGATAAAAAACATTCAGACACCAGAGTTCTCTCTTCCATCATTTCACTAAAAGGTAATCCCAAAAACAATTAACCATTCAAGTAACCAAATCTTAAAGTCTTTGTGATGGTGGACATAACCCTGTACGTCAATATATGAACCTTGTAGTTCATATAATTGCAGTTTCATTGTCAACAGATATATATATATATTATGCTTTGCAAGGACTTACTTGCGGACTTGCTCGTGCAGTTCTCCATGTGTCCACTGGGGGGCCTTGATCTGTCCATATAGAAGCAGATGCTCTTTGGTGGTCATGTGGTCAAAGAGGACGTCGTACTGCATGCACACGCCCAGTTCTTTGCGGATGTCCTCAATGTTGGCCAACATGTCTCGGTTGTAGACCTCGATGGAGCCGGAGGACGGGGCGAATAGGCCGGTCAGCAGAGACCTGAGAGACACAGAGTTTCACTTGTTCAGGTAACGGCATATTTTACAATATGGGAAAATCGATGTCACCATTGGTTATATATTATGAGTGAATCCAGGGAAACCCTGTGTTAAAGATAATTAATTAAAATAAATTGTATTGTATACAATATTTATCACATATGTATATTTTATTTAATTACATTTAAATCACCTATTTTTCTACAGTGAAAAAAAAAGAGAAAGAAAGAGAGAAAGAAAGACAAAATGCTTGGGGGAGCCTACATGGTGGTGGTCTTGCCGGCTCCATTGTGTCCCAGCAGGGAGGTCACGTGCCCCTCGTAGAAGGACACACTGAGGTCACTAAGCGCCACGCGCTCGCCGTACATCTTGGTCAGCCGGTGGAGGGCCACGCCCACCGGCAGGCCCCGAAACTCCTCACTGGACCCCGAGGAGAACATCTTCTGGTCTGGAAGATGGAGAGGGAGAGAGAGAGGTAGAGAGGTAGAGAGAGAGAGAGAGAGAGAGAGAGAGAGAGAGAGAGAGAGAGAAAGAGAGAGAGAGAGAGAGAGAGAGAGAGAGAGAGAGAGAGAGAGAGAGAGAGAGAGAGAGAGAGAGAGAGAGAAGAAGGGAGGGAGGGAGGGAGGGAGGGAGGGAGGGAGGGAGGGAGGGAGGGAGGGAGGGAGGGAGGGAGGGAGGGAGGGAGGGAGGGAGGGAGGGAGGGAGGGAGGGAGGTGAGAAAACAAACAAAGACACTTTGCTATTAACAAATTCAAAAGCCACAGTTATCCCAAAAATACATGCAAGTCAGCAAATGTCATATATCATTCATTATTTAAATGCACAAGCGAAAAACGTTATTATGTAACAAAAATAAAAACACTGCACTGTAATGTGATGCATTCTTTATGCAGGAAACAACATGTTGTTCACATCGCAATATAAATTGCTATGAAATTGGTAAAACAGGAAAAGAAGCATGTGTGAGAGCAGAAACAGGACCCATACCTTTCTCTTTGTCCTCAGGGAAGACGGGCTGATTGGTCTGCAGGATGTTGGTGATGAAGAGGCCGCGGACCTCCTTGCTCCCTCGTTTGCGGCGGGTGCAACACAGGTCGGCCCAGAAGGACCGCGACACGGGGAAGTACCACGGAGCGGCGATGCCGTACTGTCCTGATTGTCGTACGAAAACAATATGTTTAATGTTAGTCACAAGCGCTTTACTTTTATTGTTGATTCATATTGTGTGGCACTCGTCACTCAGAGCACATTTCTGAGCATATCTGACCATAAAGTTTACAAACCAATACGTCAATATCTTTGATTAATATATACCAGAATATTAATACTTTAAATTTTACTCTCAAATAAACAGCCCTAGCCAACATGACACAACCCACACATTTTGGACACATTTCCCGACCACATTTGCGTGAGACTACAGGGAAAAGCTGGGACAATGTGGACATAATCCAACCCAGGGATAGTGTTCAAAGTGTTCGAAAGCCATGACACACGCCACTACCAGAGTGTGGAGAACCCCATCAGCCCTGCAGTAGCCTACCTGGGAACACCATGCGGATGTAACCACCGATGAGGAAGTAGATGACAGAGTCGATCACCAACAGCCAACACATCCAGCCAAACGATGACGTGTCTTCGTTTACCGGGGAACGGTAGACGTTGCCCCAATGGATTCCTGGAGGGGAAAAAAAGACATATAAACACTAACATAACTCTCATGGTCTCTCAATGAAAGCAAGTGGTAATGTGATCTGTCTGAGCTCGCAGGGATTGTGATGTTTACCGTTTTTACCAGTACTACGGATTGATTTAGAGGAATTAAAGTCAATAAATCCAGTGTAAACCTGAACTAAATAAATAATAAATAATTGCAATTTAAGGACAAACATGAACCTCACTCTATTCTGGATATCAAGTGAGGGATGTTCCAATTCCTGGAAGTACTAGTGCCATTATTTGTGAAATAGTGTTGTACTGTACCTTCTCCCTGGTATTCGTAGCGGGAAACGTACTGCGTGGCGTAGCTGAAACTTGTAGGTGCTAGTAGTCCCTGTTGCAAAAAACATTATTGTCAGGGAAATTAGCCATAGCAGGGTCAACAACACAGAAGTTTACCACTGGCAGTTCAGTTTATAAATCATCCTTCATATACCCGAAAGGCAAATCTATTCAACTGTGTGGAACCTGAAAATAAAATTCACCATGGGGCCACTGTTATAGTCATTAGCAAATTTGACCAAGAATGACACTTAAATCAATCACAAACAATTCTAAATGTCTTGCTGTCAAAAAAGTTACGTATGCACTTTTTCACTACACCTAGATCACTGGTACCCAACCTTTTTTAAACTGTGCTGTCAACCCATTTTTAGGTCTGACTTTGTGACCCTCACTTGTTACATGTATGTGGAGTCATCCATGATCTGCTTCCACACATGCCTTTTTTTTATGCCAACCAACATCTGCTCGTTATATCAATATTCCAGTCTACGTATGTGCATTGCCCCACACTAAATATTTAGTTGTATTGGACATGTTCCTCAATCAACACCCCAAAGCCCCCGACCCCAAGGTTGGGAAACACTGACCTTTTAATAGGTCAACTTAAAGCTGCTGTGGGTAAGATTTGAAAGTTGTAAAAAGAGGGAACAGCAGAGAGCAAGATTTGGTAACTAAGCAGCCAAAAATAGTCCCCTCTCTATCTCCTTCTTCCCCCTTACATTTCTCCGCCATTGAGAAATGGAAGATGGAAGATGGATTCCCAGAACTAATCAGGGAAGAGATATATTGATGGGTCAGAGATTTGTCAGGAGCAGTCTAAAATCTCTATTGTGTCACACACAAAGGCAGGCATTTTCAACACAAATAACATACTCTCAGTGATTTCACTCACGAATACCTGATGGACGGCTGTGTCAATAAAGTAAAGTAAATAAATGTCTGTTGAGTTACTATCTATCGCCGAATGAGGTACCACAATAGGGATTGAGCCTATGGCCCACTGATGAAAGCCCCTGCATTTAATGTATTATGAATGTTACAAACTGGGTGTCGGTGGCAACACCGTTTTTATTTCTGGGGAAAATGACAAAGTGGTCGCCAAAGAGAATGAAATGAAAATCTTCGAGATTGCCACTTTAATTAATAATGATACTTTTTTTCGATCTGCTCACCAGGGCGCTCTTCGAGGAGAAGCTGAGTTTGGACTCCATTCCCATGACGATGATGAAGGGGAAGAAGCAGAGCACGTAGACCAGGCTGCCGGTCATGCCGGCGATGTAGGTCTTGTCGAAGAAGGAGCTGACCAGGAAGCTCATGGCCACGATGCTCAGGCCGTAGTCGCAGAAGAAGAGGAAGAGGATGAAGCCGTCGCTGTTGGGCAATATGCCGCCGTACTTGAGCACGAGCGTGAGAATGACGATGGTGAAGAGCAGGTGGGCGGCGCAGTCCAGGAACCAGGCGCAGAAGTGGCTGAGCGGGTTGACGCCCATCATCTTCATGTACTGTGTGCAGAAAACAATGAAGATCACGGAGATTTGCTTATTTGATAAACTGTATTGATGACACATGATTCATGCACTTTTTGGTTTGTATCTCAATGGTTAAGTGCACTTATTGTAACCCGGTTTGGATAAAAGCATAATAAATAAATAAAATGTAACGGTAACATTGATATTTTTTAAGATTTCGACTCCAAGTAAAAATAGCATTTGTCTTATCTATTCTGTATTTAGTTTTATCCGTTTCTTTTTGTAAAACACTTTGTAAGCCTTGTTTTAAACAAATCGAGGTTATTCTTATTCTTATCATTGCGTAGTTGCATGTAGATACAAAACATTTCTACTCCTATATCTCATATAATTGCTTCCAATCAAGCAAATACGTCAAGTGAGATTGACACGTTCCCTGGTAACAGGAAATAGCATAGGAAAGTCAGGGATTGCACTTTGGCACTGAGTTCACAAGTTGTCACACTATCCTTGAGGGCCCTCAGGCACAATGAGATGTGTTGGTCGATCGGTTAGCCGAGCGGACGTCACGTTGTTGTTGTTGTTGTATGAGGAGCATCTTACCTCATGGAGCCTCAGCTCTCTCTCGTAGACCAGCTTCTTGACAAAGTCAGCCACAAACAGGACCCAGGCGATCATAAGCATGATAGGGAAGACAAACGAGATAGCCTCCAGGTACCTGGGGGTGGGGGGAGGGGAGGGGATGTCAGCCATCAATCACAGGCATCGCCCAATCACACTCAACTGGCAACATCAATGTAAAAATAGGACTTTCAAGGTGAACGTTGTCCGGCGGCAGCTGGTTGGGCTGTTTTTGTTGTCTATATTTGATTAACTAATAAGTCAAGTCAATACCAGTCAATATACTAACACTTATAATAACTGATAACACTTATTTGCATTCAATGTCTTTTTATGTATTGGATATTTTGTAATTATGGATTCGGACCAAACAAATACAATTAATCATTATACAAAAGTTGACATGAACAAAAACAATGTTACAAAATAATAAAAGCGTTACATGAAAGCTGAAGACAAGAGAGGAAGAAATAGCGGAGGGAATAAACATATCGAGTGAAAGTAAAGGAGCGAATGAGGATTGGAGGTTCAATGTTTGCAGTGTCTGCAGAGACTGAAAACCCCCCATCTGGACATGGGAACACTAAACAGTAACACCATGCTTATTCTAACAATAAAGACAGAGCTGGATATTGCACAGCAGTATTTTGTGTCTGCCCCCCCCCCTCAAAAATGCAATAAACGTGGATGAAGCCGGCGCTTGAGGGCTAAATCATATCTCAGCGTACAGACAGCAGGCAGACAGCTTGACCCAGCCACCCGGCGACCAGGGCTCTGTTTAGAGGAGATATCAGTGCCGTCTTAAGAAGAGGCCCCCTGGGGCGCGGGCCAAATGAAGGCATTTAGGGCTCAGTCATGATTTATTGGGAGTAATGGTCAGCGTTGATGCCTGCGTATACCCCGCGCGTACGAATGAATAGCCAGCGGACGTCAAGGGCCGGCTCTTAACGATGCAGTCCGCATGACCGTGAGTGTGAGGATGTGTGTGTACTCACGTGTGTGTATGTGTGTGTGCGCGTGTGTTTCTCTAATGTATGACTAATCACTAGCCTAATCAAAAGTGTGCTGAATGTATGTTTCAGTGTGCGCAGACACTGCGTGCGTGTGTGTGCGTGCGTTTGTGTGTGTGTGTGTGTGTATGCATGTGTGTGCGTGTGTGTGATTGATATTGACTATTGGACTGGGTGAACATCAACACCCTGCACACATGTGGTGTGCAGGGTGTTGATGTTCAAATAAACCGGTTGAACACCCGGTGTCCTGGTGGCGTGTAGCTGGGGACATTGCTACAGTCACTTTAGGAACTCAAATAGGAACTCTAAAAGCACTCACTCGTCCCGCATGAAGCAGGGGTAGGGGAAGGGCTGCAGCTGCACAGCGGGCTCGGCCACGCGGCGGCCCGTCTGCGCGGCGATGATGGCGCGGTCGATGCTCTCCTGCAGGTAGATGAAGCCGCGCGTGTAGCGCATGGTCTCGCGCGCATCGATGTGCGTGTCCTTGACGAAGTAGGCGCTGCGCACGCGGTCCGTGCGCATCACGTTGTCCATGTGCATGCGGATGGTGTAGCTGACTTTGCGCGGCAGGCCCGTGTCGGCTCCGTCGCTGCCGTTCGCAGATTTCCCGGCGCCTCCCGGGAGCTTGAAGATGACACCTGTGGAGTGCAGATCGATCGGCACAATGTTACCGCTGGTGGTGGTGGTGGTGGTGGTACTAGTCGCTGTGGTTCATTTGGATTGATCCCTGTAGTTTGAGCCATCAAACACCATGCAGCTCTATGATAAACTAATTCAACAAATGGCTCGCTTTCTGTAAAGGCCTATGATCAGTCACGATAAGCTTATTGCTAAAGGTCACCTTTATAACACTGATCCAATACGACACAAAGCTTTTGTTCATTTTTCAGACACCAAATATGTTTATCGGATATTGATATATATTACAGTCATTTCTTACATACATTTGTTTATTAAAAATCCAATACCCATGTTTGTGGCGGTGGCGGTGGGTGAGAATCGGTCACGATTGTTAAACCAAAATCAGGGATAGAGTAAATTAAGGACATAATATTAAGTGCTATACTTTGAAGACGACGGAATCTGCTCTTCATAAGCTGATACTGTAATATTTATCCATATTGTTCAAATTATACGTGTGGTGTATTTAATATTGAATGCTGCATTCGGCAAATCAAAAAGCTCAATGCAACAGTGTCATTTGTAATCACGGCCCATGGTGCGGCGCGTCAAACTGACTTGCGTAAAGGTCACGGTTTTTGGCCAGCTCCTGGGCAACGGCGTTCATCTCCTCAGCAGAGTCGTAGCCACGGTAACGGTCGAACTTGATGCAGGAAGAGATGTTGACCATGAGGTTGGACAGGACGGTGATCTGCTTGAGGGCCTGCTTGTTTTTGTCCAGCATGACCGTCATGTTAGCTAAGGACGAGAGGAGAAAGAGAAAGAGAAAGAAAGAAAGAAGGATAGTAAGAAAGGAAGTAGGAAAGAAAAAGAGAGAAAGAAGGAAAGAAAGAAAAAGCCAAAGAATGAAAGAATGAACTCAATGAAACTGACCACAACGTTTGATGGACTCCAACACTGTAATGGACTTAAAAACTTCAGGTAAATATTGATGTGCACATTGAATTAGTTGCAGTGTAGCCGGACCCCCAACGACTTTGATGGAACACAGAGTTTTGTGCGTGTACGTGTATGTGTGTGTGTGTGTGTGTGTGTGTGTGTGTGTGTGTGTGATATTGTGGATATTTTACCGACAAAGAACAAGAGATGGGAGGACGGGAGCCAGAGCACTGTGCGGCCCTCCAAGAGGAGACCTTCAAACACACACACACTCACCGAAGCCACTGAGGTTCTCCTTCAACTCGTCGACATTGATGTCCGTCTGCATCTCAATGAACCTCTTCACAAAGGCATTGCCCAGGGAATTCTAGGACTCCACGAAAAGGATGTGAGAGAGGGGGGAGATGGAAGGGTTGGGGGGGGAGATATAATGTATTAGGATTCAGCCGCATGACACGTTGCAAAAGCCACTGTGGAATTATCGACAAGGTACTTTCCCAGAAGGGGGTTGGCTGGGAGCAAAGTGAATGGCAGAATAGCGAGGAGATGATGCAGAAGTCACTGGTCTTGTGTGGACGCGCCTTACCTGCAGTATGGGCAGGGTTTCTGTGAGCATCTTGGCAGAACTCATGAGGTAGTCTGAGGATTCAATCCAGTCCGTTGAGTACTGCTTCAGATTCGCAAACTCATGCAGGGTGTCATTGGACTAAGAGAGAAGGAATTACAAATACGACTTGTGTGGTTAAAAATACAATGTGCATAAATATAGCTGCGAGTTACCATTACGGTTGCCAAGCATCCGAGCCAGATGTGCAAACAAACAAAGTGGAACACGCTGATCCACGCCACTGGGTACCATTATGAAACTTGAATACATTTCAAGAAAAATAAACAGAAAGACTTGACCATCCTTTCGTTATACTGGATTTGAACTCACAACCACTGGCAATTTATCCATTATGATATTGCATATGTTCCCAAGCTTCAGGAGTTATTGACAAAAAAAGATAAAAGGGGTAGATTCCATGGGTTGTCGTTTACTATCCTGTTTTGATCACTGAGGGTTAGGGTTAGGGGGATAGGAACAAGGGCCTCTTGCATTATTGCAGTGGTAAGTGCATTATTACACCTGTTTTTGGGTAGGCTTTATTAAAAAAAAAACGTAACTTAACCTCTTGAGATGGTTTTTTTGTGATACTTTTCTTTAAGTGTCAGAGGGTGTGTGTGTGTGTGTGTGTGTGTTTGTGTGCGTGTGTGCATGTGTGTGCACCTTCTCCATGATGGCCCTGGTGGTGGGTGTGTCGGGGGTGAACAGGATCTGGCCCATCAGCATGGGCTTGAGGAAGGCCCAGGAGATGGCCCCTCCCGTGGTGTTCACCATGTCCAGGTACAGGTTCATGCAGAACGGAGCTGGGGATGGGGGGGGGGGGGGGGGGGAAGAGTAATCCATCAGATATCAGATTAGACTTTTAGATGTTCTGCCAGGAGCATCAGCAACACAAGCAATAAGGATTACTGTTTTGGAGAAAATGTAATGGATTTTGTTACTTTAGAACTCATGGACATTAAAGATTCCATGGAACGCAGATCATGGATATCCGCTGCTACTTTTTTAGTATCTCGGGATGTAAATCATCCATGAATAAAGGACAAGTGTGACTGTTGTCGTGAGTGTGAATTAGAATCCTCTCTCTCTCTCTCTCTCTCTCTCTCTCTCTCTTTCCATCTCTTTCTTTCTCTATGCATTTCTCTCTCTCTCTCTCTCTCTCTGAGCAGATGTGGGAGTGGTTGAGAATGTGAGAGCGATGCTGCTCTCTCACTCTCTGTAGAGCAATGTCTCTAAAGAGAGGGATTTTTCAAATTTTTACTTAATATTCTTAATATTCTGGGTTAGTATTAGCTTTGTATTATTGACGTTTTTGTAGTGTTTTTTGTATGGGGGGGGGTTTAAGGGGTCTTGTTTTGCGGTCGGGCATGCCACACGCCGACGTCGAGTTTACCAAACTCAGTAGAAAGCATGGTTTTCAAATCGCAGCTGGTTTCCCTTGTTTGGTGGAGGACAGTAGTCTGGCAGTGGGAAAGGTGCGGGTCACAGCATCATTAAATCCGCTGCTCGGATGAACAACCAGTGTCGATCTTTGTTATTAGTGTTGAAAAGTGAATAAAATGGTCGAAACCGGTATAGTTCTCGACCACGTTTTACACATTATATACGTCTGTGTATATATATCTCGGTGTTTCCTCTCACTACACCAGCTAAACGAGAAACTATATCTAATATTCTGCCCTTGATTGGTGATGATGTGTTGTTGAGGGAACTCCAGGCACGGGAAGATAATTTCCCCGATTAGGAAAATAGCATCAGGCTGTAAAAATCTCCGCTGCTGAAACACGTTGTTTCACAGACGGCAGTTTCTCATGATCCTCAATTAAAAAAAATATGAGAAACTTAATCTGGTGTTTAAGGTGAGAGTGGATGGTTTTGATGATGTTGTGTTTGTGAACTCTGGGTCTTTGAAGTGTTTTCAGAGGGAGGAGGCGAGAGGAGAGACACAGGGACAGACTGATAATGATGGTGAGGGGGTAAAAGAGAGACAGCAGACTAAACAAGATGGTGAGGGGGCAAAAGAGACACTGCAGAGTCAGAAAGACAATGAAACTGGAAAACAGAGACAGAGTGCAGCAGCTGAACAAGAAATGGAGCAACAGTGAAAACGCGGTGGGAGAGCAGACTCTGTTAAGCAGTAAAGACAGAGCAGAAAAAGACCCAGTGAGAAACAGTGATTAAGTCCTGATGGTGGAGGAGGAGAACGTTTTTAAAGTCCCTGTTCTCAAAAGAAAACAAGGAAACATCAGTAGTGGCTCTCAGGCCAAGAAAGGAGCAGCAAGCGGGCCCAGTGGGAGGCAACAGGAGGAGCTGTCCGAGTCTGATTCTAGTACGGAGGAGGAGGAGGAGGAGGACTGTGCTGAAGACAGCCAGCCTCACACTGATTCACAACTGTCTGCTGATTCACAGCAGGGGAAAATGTATGAAGTTCAAAAGGTTCAAAAGTTCCTGCAAAACATAAATAAATGAAAAAAGTCAAAGTTGAAGAGTACTTTGAAGACAAAGAATTGTTTGAATGGGAGGTTGACTGACAAAGAAGTCTACAGATTGAAGAAAGTAGTCCAGAGACTCAAACAAGAAATATATGATGAGGATTCAGAAACAATGTAATCTGTCTCCTGATTTAGTTTGGTTTTCACTTCTCACATCAGGAATCCTGAGTGATTTTAGGAAGTGTAGTTTTAAACGTTTGTGTGACTTGTGTGACTCCATTTTATCAGGGACTTTTTAGAGCATGGATTCTTTTTAAATGAAACATACTGGAACCTACAGTTGCATTGTTTTGGCTCCAGGAGGAGCATTCAATACACTGGAAATGCTACAGGACTATTTTATTGGAATTATTATTTTCACTGAAGCTGTCTGCTCTGTTGTTGAGGTGCAGCTTGGTTTTAACTCAGTTTTCTATGAGACTTTTAAATCCTTTTTTAATGTCTGTTTAATCTGGTATATCTCTCTTTTATACATACTAGCATCGCGTGGTATCTTGAACTTGGTGATCATCTCCTCTCTCTCTTGGGTGTTAGGTAAGGAGGGGTCTGCGTCGGACATGCTGGTCAGCTTGGAGATGCCAAAGAGAGCCATCATGCCATTGTTGCACAAGGCTCGGGACATGGTGGTTAGCAACGACCTGCTAGATAGCTCCGTCTTTAATCCTCTCACCATCTAATGAGTAAAACAGGCAGACATTTCAAGACTGTATTGTACTCAAAAGGTTTTTTAAGCTTTTTATTCTGGATTGGTATAATTACTTTCAGATAGCATGCCTGAATATTATATGAAATATGATTTTGCATACATTGTATACATTCATTTGACTCCTTATTTAAATCTTATCCTATGTTTTCAAAACGTTGAGATTTGGACCAGGATCTTTCCATAAAGTAAACTACTAAATAACCCGCTACATCATTTGTTCCCTAAAATAACTGTCTGTTTAAGTGTTAGTAAAAAGTAAAAAGAATACAAAAGGTATCAATAAATATGAAGGTGTGAATGTGTACATGAACGCGTAAAGCCCATGGGAAAGCGGACTCACTCTGTGGAACTTGGGGTCAGCGACCAGGTTGAGTTCGTTGATGGAGGACAGGAAGCCCTGCAGCTGTTCCATGACGGGGCCCAGCCTGCCTATCATGTCCGTCAGGAAGGAGGTCATCTGAAGCATGAACTCCACGATGCTCTGCAACTCCTCAGATATCACCAGCTGGAGCGCACCCACCCCCCAAGGAGAAGAATTTCCAAACATGTTTTCACTCTTTAGAGATTGTTCGCTCATTTGGTTCTTTATGAATATTCCATCCTATCGCTTGCAGTTGCAGGTCTTATTCTTTTGTGTTGTTTTTGACCTTTGTTAGACGTGAGCTGTTGTGCTGGGACATTTATTTTCAATGAAGGCATGTAGGTCACTCGAAAGAATTGGGTATTGTTTCCGAACATGATACCCACAGAGGCTTAAGTCAGAAATTATTAAAGCAATTCTGACTTCAGCTTCTAAAATATGGCCAAATAGGCCATACATTACTTTAACTTTAATTATGGTTTACTTGTGTGGATGATTTGCTTTGCACTTTCACTATCAATATTAAACAGTTAGTCAAACAGACCTAAGTATCTTGTCAATAATTTGTTTCTATCCCTCTAGTGCATCGACGTGAAACCATTATCTTGGGGTCAGAATTGCTATAACCGGATTTCCTAGCCTTGCAAACACAGAAGCCTGGTTACCACACCATGTAGGTAGACCGATCTTCATCCAATATCATTTTCCATGTAATAAACTCTGCTCGTTTCGGGTGGGGTGAATCAATTCTTAATTCTCAATTATTTTCCTATCAGTGCATCACCTTAAAACCATTATATATATTTATTTTGGGGGGGAGGGGGTCCAAATGTGGGCGGGTCGGAGCCCCGGCCTTACCCGATAGATGAGCTTCTCATTGTTGACATGGCGGGCCACCAGCAGCGAGAAGGTGTACCACTGCTGGGTTGACATGGAGCAGAAGGTCCTGTAGATAATGGCTTCGGGCTCCTCTGGCTGGCCATACAGTGAATCTCTGCAGTGGCGCAGGCTGACCAACCAGGAGAGGGTCTGCAGAATGTTGAATAACAGTTGAAAGTTTAACTGTTTACTCATAAGCGCACACACCCTTGTAAGATTGTATTGTAACACTTTGCATATTATACTGCAATGTGACAACCTGTATCAGCATGTACTTAATATATAATTATGTTATGGAACAGCCTAACCCTACCCTACCCTTAACCTCTAACCCTCACCACACTGCATAGCTACATGTTGTTCCAAACATGTTTGTTACATTGCTTACCACACAGTTATTACTTGTGTTATTACACCGTAACAGGACACTGTAATGTAAAGAGTAACCCGTTATACATATGGACCTCATATGGAAATGATTTTGAAACAAGAAAGAAGACACAACATTGTGTCTTGCTTTTGTCTTCAAACACGGTTGGGTGAGTCAGTGCACCGCCCGCAGGCAGACCCTTACCGCTAGGTTGTTTGGCAGGGTGGTGTTCAGCAGCAGGTGGAGCGTGTGTTGGTCGAAGGCCATGTATCGCTGAACGTCCATCACAAAGGCAGCCTCATCCCTCAACATTTCTCTGACCTCCACCCGTTCTGAGGGGGATATATGTCTACGTTTTAACCTGCCCGCTTACTCTTCACAACAATAAAGGTACCATATACATACATACTTTCTTTTTACAACAATTTCAGCAGGAAAAATGCAAAAACTATTTGAGCTACTAATATGATTTTTGTAATACGATAAGCAATTATTCTCTTGAAGTAAAACAGTATTGAACAATGCATGCTATGAATGAAATGTGACACAGGAATGCAACTTTACCTGGTTGGGTAATGTTTACTTTGAAAGCCTTAATGCTGCTTACATTCAACCCAAAACTGTCTGTTAACGCAGTAGTCCTGTAACACACACACACACACACACACACACACACACACACACACACACAAACACACACAACTCTCAGTGCATCATCATCATCATCATCATCATCATCATCATCATCATCATCATCATAATAATAGTGCAAACTAACTAACCAGCCTCGGTCAATATTGTATGTGATGGGCTCTCCAACGAAGGTGGTGAAGAGGACATCAGGTAGGTTGGAATAGTTTGCCAGCAGGCTCCGCATTAGGATGTTCACGGCCGGCGTCAGAGTAGCACACAGCTGCCCCGGATCCACATACAGGGTGCTCATGAGGGCCCGCCCAGCATCCATGTTCTCCAGCCCACACACCTTACCGACCACACGCCATACGGGTACAAAAATAAATAGCAGAGTGTAAGCTTGAACATGAAGAAAGAGCACTGAAACTGACCCTATGAGCTTACGTTTGGCGGGCAGCAAGGGAGATAATTACTGTTGTGGAACTTTTGTAAAAATGGTCTCGTATGTTACAGTATATGTGTCTGAGAATACCTCCCTGTCGATAATGACATAGTTTTTCCGTTGCAGTATCAGTTATTTACTGCAAGGCATTTTGGATTTTTTTTTTGTCAATCCTAATCTTATCTGCAGTAATCCGGAAAAAAAATGAGAAATCTCAGTATCAGTTACCGATGAGATAGAGGTATTAGTTGTCCATTTTTCACAGAGATAGCGATCATAAAATGGGATATTTTTACAGCATTTGACTTGCTGTGTCCTGTGTGTGTGTGTGTGTGTGTGTGTGAGTGTGTGTCTATGAACATAGGGCTCGGGCTGGTGGAAATCTGTTCTATTCATAAAAATAAGTTGTTGTGTGTTTGAGAAGAGCACTTACAGTACATTGACATTCATAGACCCTGTCTTGTGGCACATAAGAAAGTAGTATGTCTTTTTGTAACTTGAGAACCAAGCACACGTGCATGTTGAACATTACTTCAAATCAAAATCAATGAGCATGTGCATACTTGGGGGGGGGGGGGGATATTGTGCCTCGGAGATTTCCTCCACACACACACACACATGCATGCATGTATAAATGCACACACACACACACACACACACACACACACACAAACACACATGCAGGCATGAACACACGCAAACACACACAGACACATACATTTGCATCCACATGGACACACAGTTACTGGTACATAGTGCTAGAAATGGCAGAAAGGCCCAGAAATGGTTCAAACCTGGTAGGAGAAGTGTTCAATAATGTATGGGTATCGTTCATCCATCATGCTAGTGTTGAGAAGTTCAGCCACCGTATGATATGTCTGCTGCAGCAGGGCCAGGTTCTCTGTGGACCACGAGAGAGAGGGAGAGAGAGAGAGAGAGAGAGAGGGAGAAAGAGAGAGAGAGAGAGAGAGAGAGAGAGAGAGAGACAGAAGCATGTGTGGTAATGGAGATCAGGATATACATACCATTACTTCAATAGCCAAAGAAGTATCTTGCATCAGAGAAAGTCAAGCAACTATGGACAGCGTGAATGAAAAGTATAGCTTTCTGTGTTTGCCATTTTCAGTCCCTGTATGTTTACAGTGTTTACAAAACTTTTCATATTTTGGATTCAGACCCAATGCACCCACTCTTGTGTTCCACTCATAAACAGCAGCTGGTACTGCCTGTACCGATTCACATTAGAGACGCTCCCCATGTGTGGCGTATTCATGGAGGACAGCTACCTAGCTCCATGTGGTCCGCTTAGTCACTCGTTCTCGATTTACTCTTCTTACGAAGTTTGAGAAGCACTGACTCATCATGAGCACTGTAGTTATCCTGAAATCGTACCTGGATGGTATTTTTTAGGATACTTCCATGCACTTACATTTGTAGTTGTTCCTCTAACATGTAACCAGGATTGTCCTGAGCTACTCACTAGTAGGAAGTCACTTTGGATAAACACAAATGGCCTAAACAACGACGCAATGTTGTGAAGAGAATGACAATGAATAGAATGTAAAGTTGTGAATATAAAGGAAGGTAATAGAATCAAAGTATTATATTATTTAAAGCAATGATTGGTGTTTGGAACACTTTCCTGCCAGGGGTTTGACTGTTGTGTATTGAGTGTGCATGCTTTGGTATCCACCCTTCACTTCCATTCAAGTAAAGGACAGATGGAAAGCTGTTGGGAAAGATGTAGGAAAACACTATGTCAGGGTTGCATAGTTATATTATGTGAGTGTGGGAGGCGTAAGTGGGCATGGTAGGCAGGGGGTCGGGAGCAGAAAGAAAAATGCTACCGGTTCTGTGAGCCATGGACATGAGAGGCCACCGTTGCCATGGTGCATTAAAAGCATTTCTGACAAGTTGTCAAGAAAGGCAGCACCTCGAGAAGCTGTACAGTGATGACAGAATATTTAATCAGACCAACATTAGACAACAGTGATGTTTAATCTTGAAAGAGCTCCACTGCTAGAGGGCATTCTAATTACAAACGGACCCTGCTGTAAGTATTTGAGTTAGTGCATGGATGATTTTGTGCATGGGCGCACGTGTGCGCGTGTGTGTATGTGTGTGTGTGTGTGTGTGTGTGTGTGCCCGCGTACGTGCATGTGTGTGGGTCCAGCAGCCAATTAAAGCACACAGTCACAGCCATCCAAGTGAAGTATGGGGGGGGGGGGGGGGACGGGGACGCGGAGTACGTGATCGAATTCCACTTTGTTAATTAGGTTTAATACAGACCAGAGTGGCCATGCTGTTGAAGGAATGAGGCAGGGCAGTCGAGAGCCCTTTCGGCATTCCAGCTAACAAGACACGAAGCCTCATCAGCCATATCACCAAACTGAATCACAAACTAAATAGTAATTTGAACACTTGGTGGCTTGTTGCCATGGTTTGTCACCCTTAGGTCTGGGCAAAAGTAATGGAGTTCTGAAACAAGGATACGAGGCTGTAATGACGTCCAGAGACCATGGAAACACACACCCAGCAACTAACTCACTGAACCCTTGTGCAAGAAAGTGTTGCCAAAATAATTCCGTTTTTTAGGTGTCACATATAGTTATTGGGATATTTAAATAATTTATAAATGGGCAGTCTGTACAATTTTCCTCAACCACAAGAGTCTTGTTTGTCGGCGCGAATTGATGAATAATTCAACTAATAAACAGCCTAAATGCAATCTCTCTGTTCATCCTGACCTTTGGAGAAAGTGGCGATGTTGGTTAACAAACTGTAAATATTTTCAGACTCAAGGGTACGGCTGCTACGCTTGCACAGAAGGCAAATTGAGCGAATGACTGCAATAACTTGTAGTCAGCCTGTAAACTGCTAGAGGCACAACATGAGAGTATCATACAGAGTGCATCTTTACAAATATTATATTCTGCATGTTCTTAACCAGAAACTGTTTTCTCTGTTTATTCCTACATGTTGCTCATACAACATGTGGCAAGCCAGAGGTTAAGTTAACTTGCAAAATGGTAGATTAAGAAAGGTATCGCAGTTGTTTGTTCACCTTGGATACAGCCAGAGGGGACACACTTGCAACTCTTAAACAGTATTCCCTTTAAATATGGAATGTAAAATGTACAATTAAACAGAATAAATCAAATATATGGAGTTCTAGTATCACAAGTGTTTCATATTTTCTGTATGTATGCAACATGTGTTACGTAGTATGGATCTCCACATGGGTAGCAAACCCAAGAGTCCCCTTTAGGGATGCTACAAAATCGACATTTTACTCATGTCTGTATAATGTGCATTTCTCATCTGCCTCAGAGACCCAAGCTTTCTCCCTAGCCAGACGAGTGAGTCAGAAGTAGAGTTGTAAAAGTGTCTACAATGAGGAGAAATGGGGATACCTGGAGATTCCCTGGCCAGGCTCCTGGTGATGTTCTTTATGAGCCAGGAGAAGGGGAGCCCCTCTGGAAGCATGTAAGCCATGTTGCTCAGCAGATCCATCGAGGTCCACTGCCTGGTGGAGATTAAACATAGGGCTTTGTATGTTTTGTCAGGGGAGACATGAGGTCCAGGGTTTGCATCAAATGTTTCTCAGGACAAGGGTTATATATCATGCTGGAGTAAGTGCTACTCTGTATCTACCTCTAGATACTTCCAGTGTCTACAGATATACCTCTGTACACCTACAGTTCAAGGGTCATTGTGTTCCCTGGATTACAGGGAGGTTTCTTACTTTGAAGGTATTATAAGTAAGATTTGAGAGTTTTAAAGAGAGAGAGGAGATAAAAGCAGATTTTGAAAATAAACAACTCTAAAAAACGCCCCACCCTCTCTACTCCCTTCCTACATTTCTCCGCTATTGAGAAGTGTTGCTATCATGCACCATGATTGACAGGCAAGATGGATTCCCAAAACCAATCAGGGAAGATTAGTCACAAATGAGCTTAAAATCAAAATTGTCTCAGACAGCTGCAGGCGCAGTCAACCAAAATAGATATTCTCACACAGCATTTCACTCACGAATAGTTGACGGATGGCTTTGGTATTTCTAACAAATTACACTCAAATTACAGCTCTTAAATCTTACATACAGCACATTTAAAGGGACGGTTCACATAAAGATTGAGGCTCCTGTTCGTGTTTAAGACTTTTTGCAATTTTCCAATATAATCTGTGTTATTAGATGTAGTTTATAAAAGGTGCCATCAATGACACAAGGGAGTATTTTGACTTCTTCCCGTTAAAAAAAAAAAAAAAAAAACACAATTGTCAAGAGACCGCCCCGACGAGTCATTATCTAATTACACAAATTGAATTGGAAAGTTGCACACAATTATTCCAAAACTATTTCCCACCACCCCAACGGGAGCCTCAATGTGTTAAATCCATGTACTGCCACTTTAAGCACTCGTTTTCTAAGTCTTTCACAGGGCAACTGCAGCCCAGGATTGACTTACGATGTATAGACCTCCGGGTTTGTGAGGTAGGCAAGCACACCAAGCACGGCGTCAATGGTATCCTCCTGGCCGGAGGTGTCGTCGCCCCACGCCATGTCCTGGGTTGCACCCTTCATCACCACGTTTAGGTCTGGATTGGCGAGGAACACATGAGCCGTCTCCAGGACCTCCGCCGGGCTCGGTGCGATGGAGATGGCCTGGAACAGGGCCGGGTAGTCGACGAAGAAAAGATCGATGAAGTTAATCATGGGCTCCCTGATCGGCTCCGTCGGGGCCTCACGGCGGCGCCTGGATTTAGCTACAGGGATTTTTTCCAGCAACATGGTGCCATTGTTCGGATGACCCCACATGACCGACCCCCATTGGGGCCCGCTGTAGTCGTCTTCCACGGGGGCCATGCCCTGCACCGCCTGGACAAGGCTCGACACCAAGTCTCCAAAGACCCCAGCGTTCTCCGGGAGCTTCAGGTCCATCTGGTCGAGAACGTAGAGGAGCGCTGTGAAGAGCGCGTGCATCCTGGACACAAGCCGGGGCAGCACGTCCATCCCGGAGCCCTGCGGCTCAGACGCCCACGTCAACAGCTCTGCCAACTCCTCCGCCACAAGGCGGGTGCCGTTGGTGGCCACAAACCGCTCCATACATCGGTAAAGGTCGGGCATGTCGCCGAACACCTCCGTCTGCACGATCACTTTCACCACTTCCTTCATGAGGTTAAAGACAGAGGGCCCGTCGAGTGTTGTGGAGTTCCCCCAGACCGTGGGTAAGATGGGCTCTGTGAGGTTCAGGAAATGCAGGAAAGTGTATGCAGTTTCTCCGAAATTGTCCAGAGAGATGTTGCCGTTTTGTATGTTGCTGAGCAGGTGTTCTGTGGCTTTCTCTGCAGCGTCCACGTACGTCTTGAGGAAGGGGGCCGCGGTCAGCAGCTGATCTGTGAGCATTTCGAGGGAAGCCAAACTGAAAGAAAGCCGTTGAACATCAGGTTAATGTGACTTCACATAAGGACAACAGGGAAGTATAGCGAGGTGAAAAAGCAAGGTTTAAAATGAACATGAAAATCAGTATAAAATCAACTGTTCCTCGTCAGAGGCTACTTTCACTTCACAATAACATTCGTTCTGATTTATTTGAACTTTTCCCTGAATACAACATGTCCTTAATGTGATCGTTTCTCAGTTCAAACAAGAAGTCATAATCATTTATCATCACTGTCCTTCGAAAGCATTCTCATTTCGGCCTAGATAATAGACTCCAGAGCCACTCCGCTGTGATCAATGATCTATAACTCATGCAGTCAGAGTTGATTGATTCCCTGAGATATGCAGAATATGATCCTTAGCACTATGCCCAGTTCATTATTACAGCAGGAGCATAAGGGGAAATACATTTTAAGAGGGGCCTAAATGAATCACGGTTAAGCCGCTATATGTGTGGACTTGGCTGTTCCGCAGGCAAGGAGTCAAACTGAATGAATCAAGCACCAAATGCAAAAGTGACCACATCAATCCTTACGTGCCAATTCATACGATTCAAATTGGCTCATTTCCAATGCGTGTGTATATTATGAGAACTACGTAAATGAGCTGTGCAATTTGTGTCTATGTGGGAGTGCGTGCCTCTGTGCAATTTGTGTCTATGTGGGAGTGCGTGCCTCTGTGCGTGTGTGCATGCCTGCATGTGCGTGCATGCATGCATCCATGTGCGCACACCTCCACAAGACCACACTGTTACACTGAATGCACACTCTATCTTTTTCGTCTTGTGAAAGGTGCTTGCGGCTTCTGCCGCTCATTAACTACGGGATAGTCACCTCTGTTGCAGGAGCATGTCCTGGAAATGCTGGTACCACTGAGCCTGCGCCTCGGAGCTCAGGGGCTGCAGATCGGACAGTTCTTTGCCTAAAGCGATGATGAGCTGCTCCGACACACGGCTGCTGTTGATGAACGCGTGGTACAAAGAACGCAGGGACGTGGATATCTTCGCAGCCGTCACATTGGCGGCCCCTGGTGTGGCATTCTGTTCAGACGGGCACATCATTAGAAGCAGAATCGGTCAAGACATCGGCTTGTTTGATGATGCAACATTGCCACCCAGTGGTCAGCATGTGAAAGTGCAAGAGTGGCTTGTACTGTGTCTGTGTGTATACAGATGTATTCTGGCTTGATCAGTCTACCAGCCCTCCCAGTGGACTGTAGCAACTGATAGGCTTATCTAGCCATCATACATCTAGGTGGACACTCCCACTTGTGATGTCACTAAGTCAGAGGGCAGGTCAGATTTAGAAATGGCTTGTAATGGTTAATGACACTCACACCTGGTGGTAAAATAGGGGCCCTTTAAAAGCAATACGCCTTTATACAGTTGAAAACAATTGCTGTTCCCTATTTTCACAGCAGGGGGCAGCACAGCACTTACGCTGATGTTGAGGTTGACGAAGTGGGTCTGCGCCACAGCATAGCTCTGGAGGACCGGCTGCAGGCTCACTTGACACCACGCCCGCAGGGTGTCCGTGTCCAGCCCAGCCGCAACCCTCACAGGCTCCCATAGCATGAGAACCTGGAGGCATTCCAAGGTCTCATTCGTCTACACATGGAGGGAGGGGAGAGAGGACGGAGGTGAGGCAGGGAGAAGGTGAGAGAGCAAGGTTTACAACAGACAAAGGGTGAACATTATCCATCACTTTTGTCATAGAAGAGCTGTGAATGGAAAGAAAAAACTAAACCTGTTTGGCTGGGTAGGCATACAGGGATGACAGACAAAAGAGAATGTTTTTAAGTGAAGTGAGGGGGAGATGTGAAGGGCACATTGCAATTATACAAATGCATTCCAATGCAATTGCACTTGCATTGGTGGCGCAACTTCCTTCAAACACATCATCCATCCATCTCCCACCAAAAGGTTGCAAGATGCAGGTAGAAAATCACTCACTAACATGCTTCATTCAATTTACAAGTTGTTATTTAAATATTTACAAATTCTTCATTCAAATGTGGGTAAAATGTATAAAATATCAGCACTCACAAAGGTTATCGAGTTTGCATGTAAGTGTATTTCTACATACCTGACACACCCAAGTCACCACAATTGCATTTCTTTAAACTATGACCCTTACAGGTTCGAAAAACTAAATAAGAACTTACTTTAGTTTTACTTGGAAATCTATTCTTTTAACATTAAGGAGTATGAAGTGCTTTCATAATTTATGTTATCAACCATTTAAGTTCTGGTATAAAGATATAAACAATTACATATCTAAAGCAATACAGTGTTCAAGAGCCAATATTTTAACCTTAGTTAAAATAACCTAGTTCAACCTTTCTGATTTGAAGAATTACATTTTATTGCGGACATTTAAAAATCAACACGTACCCATACGTGTACATAAGTATATAACTGACATGGGTACAGACTGTATAGAGGGTGTCAAAGGAAAATATGCCAGTCACAAAAGATTTCTTGTCGTCAAGAGTAGACACCAAGTCACGCAACAAGATTACGAATCCATTAGACACGAAGGCTATATATTCCTTTGAATGACAATTGAACCAGCAAAAATATCTTTACGCTGTGTCTCATTGTTTCTCTTAATCTCTTTTACAAATCAATGCAGAAGGCAGAGAGGAAATGACAGCGGTCTAACCTGTCCGGCAGCCATCACTGTACGCTCAATAGCGACCTGTAGTTGCTCCCTGGTGACAGACAAGTTGAGATGGCTGCTATTTATGGACCGAATGAGTTCTGTGAGTGGTTCGTGAAGACTCTGTATAAACTCTACATGGGATGAAGAAGCAAAACATACAAATAAATAATGAGTCATTAATGAAGCAATGTTGCTTTGTGAAGTACACAATTTGGAACAACAATATTTATATAATTGTTATAATAATGCAGGGAGTAATGGTCAGGGTAAAAACAAATAAGAATGTAAAATAGGCAAAAGCTTACATCATGGTACACTACTGGGAATAATGAATTGATAGTCTGTGTTTTTTTGGTTAAGCAAAGTCAGTAAGTTTAAATACACATATACTACTATACTATATATCAATGTATAATAGTTGTATTATGGAGATGTACTAAGGGAAGCCTAGTAGGCTCTCTGCTGTTTAGGAAACTCACCATTCTGAGCTTGCATGTTCTTAACCTGTGTATGTAAAATGGTCTCTATCATCAAGACAACAGGCACGTCGTCCTCCCACATGGAAGTCCCTTGGAACATCGACAGCAGCGTGTTCAGCATCATCTCCAGCCTGTGACAAAATGCAGTGACGTTGGCTTCCAGAGCAAACAACAAACCCTTTATTTAATGCTCAATGATATAGTCCAGAGCGCCCCGCGATTTGTATTACACACTCACATTCAAAGAGAGATACATATGATGTTATGGTGAATGGCAAGCCGTTTTAGCTTTTAATGGGCTTAGCGTCATTCGACAGAAAAGTATCCTTACGGGTAAAAAATGTAATTCTTGCGAGTAAGAGGCTAATTGGTACTCGTAAGAATTCACTTGAGAGCTAAAACGGCTTACTTTAATGGTGCAGTCGTGTCCTGCCAGCGTTTCAAACATCGTTGTCACTTTGTCAAGGTCATCTTCACATGTTTGTTGCCAGTGAAGATTATACTCTTTTTTTTTAATAAAGAGTATAATCAGATGACCTCGATGCATGGGCGGAATCAAAGTATGGCATGACTTTTACTTTCACGATGTTTCCCACCTCTGTCAGGGCAATCAAACTCACTTGTACCAGGTGCCTGGGTTTGCAGTACCAGTCATGATTTGTTCCAGAACAGGGGCCAGATCATCAAAGCCCATGATGGGTGGAACCTTACTGGGTAACCCTAGGTGTTCCGTGAACATGGGCCACACATTGTTTAGGAGCATTTGAATCTGGGGAGAAATACTATTTGAGTTAGATTAAAGACAAGAGAATTAGTTTAGTAAAAGTGGGCCAAAATAGGCAGTAGTCATTCTGTTGAGTCATCCTATTAGTACAATTTGCCAGTCTATGTTGTTATCTTATTGTAGTACTATTTACTAGTATTATTATTACAAGTTATTGCAAATCAATTCAAAACTAAGCAGAAGTAGTAGTAATTGTATCAGATAGTAACCTACACATTTTGTTCTTAGATAATGAAAATGAAATATTCCAACTTGTAACAGGTCTTTCTAGGATTCTTACCGGACTGATAGCTATGGTCAAATCTTCCGATGATGAGTTCCCAAAACTGGCCCAGAGATTCATGTTGCCTGAAAACATAATATAAAATAAATCTTAATTCAAGAGAAATCCTCTTTGCAATTGTTAACATTGGCAGTTGGACTTCAATTTCATGCATTGGGACTTATGTGCACACTATCAACACAAAAGGACAGTGACAAGCACACTTGCCTTGGTTGTATGCCATTAATGAGTCAGTGATGTCAATGATAGTGGTCATGTAAGCTTCAGCGGTGCTGTTTTTGGAAAGTCTTTGGATGGTCTTCATCTCGTTCAAAATGCTTCAGAAAAACATATGGACTTGCATCATGAACATGTTTTAACCTTTGCCTGATTTGAGCTAAAAATCATTAACATTATTTAGTACATCTATCATTCATCTATTCTAACATTCATCTATTTTATTAGCGCAAGAGACAAAACCCAATAATCAATTCCATTACTTTAATTTTCACCTATTTAAACTGGCAATCCCAAAGATTTCCGCTTCGTTCTCTTTGGGGACACCTTGTGCGATAAGCGGTCATTTTTCCCACAGATACAAACAGTGTAGCCAGTTCGTAACATTCATAATACTGCAAATGCAAGGACTTTCATCAGTGGGCCATAGGCTCAATCACCAATGAGTTGCCGTACACGGTGACTTAACAGACACTAATTTACATGAGAATCGTTGAGATTACCTCTTTAACAAAAGCAAAAAAATGCAACTTACATCTGATTCCACACGTCTTGTCCATCAGGCATAGAGATGGTCTCAAAATAGGTGACGATAATCTGGATTCCAGAAATCAGGTAATCAGCCACACCATAGTGTAGGGTTAGCGTGGCAAGCATCTCCGTCTTTCTCAGGATTTGCAGGGAGATGTTGCGTGCCGAGGCGTAGCTCATGTTGGGGTTGACGATCAGTTGGAGTGAGTTCGCTGTGAGGGCTAAGATGTTTTGCTGCAGGGGACCAATCTCAGGGTCCAGGCTTTGCATTACCTGTCTGACCGCTGCCAAGATGGCTTCTGAGAACTGGTCGCTCTGGAGACCACCCGGTTGCTCCGCCGCTGACAGAGCCTTGTGGATGAACTGGGTGATGTTGCTGATGAATGAGAAGTAGGTCAGCTGCTCCTCGTTGAGGTAATATGCGACGGACTGCAGCAGTTGGTGGATGTCGTTCCCTGGGGTGGATAGGTTTAGGCTAGAGTTTCCCCAGTTTACCATGCTGTCGAAGACTGAGGTGACATTAGGTTCTCTCATCCAATTGCTTATGAGATCCAGATACAGCCCAGTTTGATATGATAAGGCATTCAGGGTGGTGGCATTGCACATAGGTTGATGTCCAAGACTCTGCGCAAGGTCATATTGAAGCTCAAAATTATTCAAGATGATTTTTATCTGCTCCTTTACAATCTCAATGATTACCAGCCCGATTTTGTTCACCCCTGCCCCATCTATAGGGTATTTAAGGTTGTTAATCAGATTTGTCACCTGATTACTGACAAACTGAGAGAAGTTAGTTGATGCCAGTTGTATAGCAACCTCTAGTTCCGCCATGCGGTAAATAGGATGGAGAAGGCTTGACAATTCACTGGTGCTGGTGATATTCTCCAGCTTTCTCATGTACCACTGGACGATCTCTAGTTTGGTCTGATATGTGGCATCAATCATGGTGATGTTGGAGAAGGGAGGCATGCTGTACGGATATATGGAGGCAAGTTCCAACAGGCCGTGTAAAACTCTGATCTCTTGCATGAGCTCAGGAGAGCTGAGATTAAGCTGATGCAGGCCCACAATGACATTGGCCAGGGTGCCATTCAGAATCAGTACGGTCGACACATTTGGATTGTTGTAGTAGATTGCACGTTCGGCATCGACAATAGACTTATTGAGGAGTTCTGGAATGAGGGCAAAAATCAGGGACTCGTTGTGGAGCGCGGGTAGATCTGAGAGGAAGCCACTGACTCTGCTGATCAGGCCTGTGGCACAGTGGACGTTCAGGCCCAGCTGCGGTGCGAAACACTGCTGGACATCAATGAGGCCCACAATGTTTACCAGCAGGCTGTTGATGTCGGCAGCTCCAAACAGAGCAGCGCACTCATCCAGATCTGCCAGAGTGAGGTGGGACTGTCTCAGGGCGTCCTGTGCCTGGGCTACAGTAGGCTGTGGTGTGTCCATGAGCAATGTGATGAAATGGAGCGTCTGGTTGATCAATTGAATGTACCGCACATTTCTCTGAGGCAGGAGAAGGGAAAAGAGGGTGGCGGTCATGTGCAGAGACGACGGCGTTTGCAGGAAAGGATTTGTCGGAGCTATCTGGATGGTGACGTTCCCTTCGGTTGCTTGCACCATTGTCGCGACTTGCTGCAAGAATGTGACGATTTCAGAAAGGCTCGCAACACAGTTCTGTCCGGTTGATGTACAGAATGACAACTGACTATCCAGCAGCTGGACCTCCTGGAGAAGGTCAGTGGCAAGGAGCTGGACCTCGACTGGGAGGAACGCAAGAAGTTTCTGCATGATGAGCTGTTGGGTGACGTTGGGTCCGGCCTGATTTAGATTTTGGAGGCCCTCTGGGGACAGCAGTTTGAAGAGGTCTACTGTGACCAGATGGAGGTCTGTGACTTGACCTGTGCTAAGTTGCCCGCTTGATATCCAGACTTGATCGATTCGACGCAGTCGGAGTGCTGAAACCAAGAACCGCTGGAGCTGTTGAATATAGGCCATGATGATGTTCGTAGGGTCGCCACTAGGGGCATCCATCAGTTTATTCAGTAGCTCCATGGCGGAAAGCACAGCCTCTGTGAAGCCTGCTGAGGTCTGGTTGGTGTAAGGTTGAATGGCCAGCTGGAGGCTGGCCAGGTCTTCTGGGCGCAGGTACCCAGAATATGTGAGCAGCGTGTGTCCCATGCTGAGAGACAGTGGAAGGGTGAGATTTCCCTCCATGGACAATAAGTTCATGATCAACTGGTCCAGATCTGGCAGCGTGGGGTCTGTTTCGTTGAAGGTGAAGAGGTGTTGGTTTTGCCTTCCCAGCTTCAGGGCAACTTCCAGAACAGTGGAGGCGTTAATATATGCACTGCTCCCAAACAGGGGCATCAGTGGCGTCAGACCAGTGGATTGGAGAAGATTATAGATGTAGGGGAGTATTAGATCAGGGTTGGAAATGTCACTATCCTTGAGGGAGGTTAGATTTAGTGCAAAGCCATGCAGGTTATCTATCAGTTTCATCATGTAGTGAGACAGTGCATCATCCGCAGGTATTTGTTGTGGGATATGTGATGCGATCAGGCCTCTCAAGATGTTACTGTAGATGTGTTCCAGTAGATTCACTGTTCCCTTGAGGTAGCTACAGAGTGCACAGATAGGAAACGGTGCAAATTAGAAAAAAAGCAGGGGTTCATAATTTACAATATCATAAACAATATAATTGTATACACATGACTACTGTTAATATTATATGAATCAGCATTAAGTGCAACATCTCTTTAAGTGTAACCATATTCATCCAATGACAATAACTTATACTAACTCAATTAATTGTTTTAAGCGGGTATATAGGTTTTAAAGACAGACAGACAGCCAGCCAAGCCCATAACATAATCTGGGATCCAACAGTCCTACTATGCTACAGAACTTCTGGGGTGGGACAGCACAGAACATGGGCCGTAAACCAGAAACTGCAAGGGGTGGAGTTACGCCTTTTTTCCTGTAATGTCCCGGAGATAATCTATCGAAGAAAATGCATTCCCGCGAGTGGATACGTTTTCAGAAGCGGATTTGAGCAAGTGTATTACAGTGGCCAGTCAACACGGTGTTGTTTGGAACCATTACAGACACATTTTTACAGTTGATGACTGAGTTTAAGTTCACATATTACACGCTTACAGATTCCCACTTCCAGCAACATGATTGGTCAAAACAAATACGATGCGAAAGAAGGTGAAACGCCCCATTCACCCAGATTTGATCAGATCAGATTTAGATATTCATCTAAAATCTGATATGTGAGACTACCCACACCTCTGTAATATGTTGTTACCTGATCAAAAGCTCTGGCTTTGTTGGAAGTGACAACATAATCTGTGCTGCTGCTTGAACAAACTGTGGCCAGTCCACATCAGCATTGCAATACACATCCATGGTTTGGGAATCAAAGGAACCTTCAGGCGGGGGACAAAAAAGTAAGACTTAAACATATGAACAACAAAGGATTAAGTACAGTGAACGGTCACATAAGATCTGGGGTCCTTTCTTGTACCTTCAAGCATAATTTGTGTATATCAGCTCTGACCCCTTGTCTTTTTTTAATCTGTGACATGGTTCTATATCTTTGTTTGCATGTGACAGTGTCAGGCATTGTTCTATGTGTGTTATTATATATATATATATAAGTATATGTATTTGTGTTGATGTGTTTCCAGTGAGAGTGGTTGGGGGTTCAATTTTCTTTTTCCTTTTTATTTTGTATTCAGTATGTAAATGTTTGTATCTTGTTCAATGAAAACTTAACAAAGCACAAACAAAACTCAATCACACATAAACCAACAATGCACGTTCACATATTTCTCATTCAAAACATTGGTTTGAGCAGAGCCAAAAAGAAAGAGAAACAAACAAAAGTACACAGGAGATGGAAGACTCACAGTTTGCCGGTTCTGTCGTGTTGTCAGGCTTGTAGTTCACGATCCATGAAGCCATTTGCACATAGCGGCCCACCTGGGGCCACAGCGGGCTCCTCTCGATGTCTTTGCCCAAACTTGCAACGGCCAACATGACTCTGTGGAACCCAAGGGAAACAACATTGCAGAGTGGATGCATGGAAACAGGGACCCTGCAGTACGAGCCGCCTGCTGTCAGACTGTGCTATATATTATAACTATGTTATTGTTGTGTGATTAATGTACTACAAATGAGCAGCGTTAAAGCTATGATTTGCTTTAAGTAGAAAGGTATTTTTTAACTGACATGAATTTAAACAATATACAACTGTAATGTTGTTGAATGGATTTTCATGAGACCTTTCAAGGAGAGTTTCTGTCATATCGTAAGTGTTGTTCCCAAACATCCAGTAGTCAGAGAGGTAGTTCGAAAGCGTTCTGTCTATGAACAGTGGAAAGTTCATTGTGTTGTTACACAGCTTGTGCCACTCAGAGAGTATCAGGGGAAGGGTGACATTGTTGCCTTGATGACTAGAGATGTTATTGTAGCCCTCTTCTACCTGGAGACAACAGAAAGCATACAGACATTTGATATGTCTCACTAATTAAATGTTCTGCAAAAGGTCAATCAGATTAAAGTAACAATAAAACCTAGTTGTACAAAATTGCAGACCAATAGGAATGACATAACCCAATATGTTTTGTATCAAGATAAGTATAGATCATAACTTGGAATTTATATATACACGGTAATGAAAAACAAATGGTATTGGTAGTAACTATGAACTCAAATTGTATTGCTTTTATTTATGAAATGAATGGCAGCAATGGTTGCCATTCGACACAAATGTAAGAGCTGTACAATTAAATACAAATAAGTACTGGTGTGTTTCATGGTAATTACCATGTGGAACAGAGGCCACCATTCCATTGCCAGGCTTTGTTCCAGGTTGGTCATGTTCTGGCAAATGATGGCTTTCCACGCTTCAGGGTCCAAACACTCAGAGTGCAACAGCCAATCATAGGGACGCATCAGGCGTTCACATGTTAAGGAACCCGTTGGTGTCAAGACCTAGTCAAATAAATGCAACACAAAGCAATGTTTTCATAGTCCTGACACGGCCCTTTGCTTTGGGCTTAATAGAGAACATGGGCAAGAGGGCAGGAGGACTATTAGGTAAAAACAAATTTGTAAAGAGCAGAGCAGGGGGAAATGTTTTACACTGGACAAGTTTGATATATAAAAGCACAATCTTGCTTCTTTCTTTTAATGTAATGGATAATATAAAATAATATAACTTTATTTGCCCCAAGGGGGTATTTTTTGTGCACGTGCACGGGGTCAGCTCAAACAACAAAAATGTATTAAAAGACATTAAGTGTACATACAAAACACAAAACAACCCCTACAACAACACATTTGTGGCACATAACAGATACACCCACTTTACATATAACACACCCAATCCCACACTCCATATCCATCTCTAACTGTCCATTCCTTCTACCTCGAGTTGAGGAGGCAGATCAAGCAGCAAAACGTCCTGAACGACATTAATCACCATTAAATCCCAATCTTCTGCTCTCTTGTGTTTGAATCATTTCATTTTTTATCCAAAGAATAAGGTTAACCGAAGTGAAACCTAGAAGGTAGTGCACTACACTAAACTGTATTGGGTAACACTTACTTCCATCACCATCTCAACGGTGCTGTTCAGGACCTGGTCGATCCAAGCACCAGCCCCTGACTGGTTAGTCATCAGCATCACGTAGGTGTTTTGGAATTGATGAACATCTTTTAAAACGCTCACAATCATCTCTGCAAAACCAGAAGGAAGATGTCAGGCAGATATAATGCACCACCATACAGAGAGCAAAATGTACTCAATGAGCTATACGGAATTTTAAAAACACAATGGGATAAAAATATAGCTAGAAGGACATTGGACATCAAAACCATATAAAAAAACAAATTTTCAATGGCTTTTGGCTTTCAAATATTTAATGATATAGCCAACCAAAATGTTTGCAGTGGGAGAATGTAGTTGTACCATGTAGAATGCAGCACCAGTAGTGGTTAGTTACTTAAAGCTTCTGTATATCTTTTAATTTATTGTATTCAAATGTTTGTTTTACTTCCTCTGGTCTTCTGGTAGGAAGGTGAACTGCGATTGTGAGGGAAATTTTTTTTTTTTTTCATGATGAGCTGTGAGTCATATAACCGGCTACTTACTCTCTATGGTGTTGATAGCCAGGTTGGCAGTATGCATTGAAAATAATCCGGTCCTCAGGATGCGCTGAATGACAATGTCGACATCTGGGATGATCTTTAGACCCTCTATCACCACACGACCCAGGTTCAAAAATCTACAAATACATGTGAAGAAGGTGATTGTTGGGTGCATGCTATCCCATGTGTCATACCTTACTTTATGACCATCACCTTGCCATTTCTGGCAACAAAACGTTCTGTTTTTAATCAAATAAAGTAAAAACAAGGATTAGCAAAATAATAATGGAATAGAATAAGTCAAATCCTAATAATAATAATATAATGATAATTATAATAATAATTATGATAATAATACAATTATTAATAAGAAGTATAATGCGTTAGCAGCATTTACAATATGCATAAATTATGTTTATTTATGTGTAAATGTATTTATTATATATGTATATATGTGTGTAGATAGATATAAGATGTTTTTCATCATACAGATCCTCGTCAACGTTCTGTGGCCCATCTGTATCCACACTGCGACGGCTCCTCCTGGTGTCTTGGGGGCTTTCCATGGCCCCTCCCATCACACTATGCAGCAAGCCCTTCACAAAGACCATGTCACCAGGGGCCACATCCTTACTCCACATCAGTAGGGCCTGGGGGGCACAGCAGAGATAATAGCAGTTAGGAGAGGAGAAGGCATATATCAGTTATAAATCACATTCATATTAATAATGATCATATTAATAACGATCATAATGAAAATAATAATAATTTAATTCTAAACAATTGTAAAGAAATTATACAATCGTAAAGATAACAATAATTATAAAGTTGAAAAGCTAATCTTTATTTACCTTCATCTTCCCCGTGTCACAAGATTTCCTTGTGACACAAGGATATAATAATAAATAAAATAAAATGGTAGGTAAACAACTGAGCAGCGTTCAGATATGGTTAGTGCACGGTGTGTCCACACAATGCGAGGAGGTAGTTTGCTAACAAGCTCCGACAACTAATTATCCAGAGATCAGTGTTGAAGTACAGAGGGAAGGCTAATGACAATTACCTTCCCCTAGTGGAATAGAAATCCTGGCTACGGTAGTGACATGGTGATATATACAACAGATTGTGCAGTACCTTGAAGTATCACACACTCACTGCATGAGGTGCTATTGGGAAATACAGAACACGGGTGCAGACAGACAGACAGACAAACAGACAGACAGACAGACAGACAGACAGACAGACAGACAGACAGACAGACAGACAGAGAGCGAGGGAGCAAGAGAAAGAGAGAGCGAGAGAGAGCGAGAGAGAGAGAGAGAGAGAGAGAGAGAGAGAGAGAGAGAGAGAGAGAGAGAGAGAGAGAGAGAGAGAGAGAGAGAGAGAGAGAGAGAGAAAGAATGACAGGACTTCTACACCCCTGTAGGAACACACTTTTGTCTGGAAGCATTTTCGTCCAGCTATACCTGCTTGGCCACTTTTTCTGGGCTAATCCAGCCCAGGAACGTGTCCACTATCCCAGTCATGCACGCAGTAGTCAGTCCAGCAGTGCTACCGCTGTTTTGACAAATGTAGGATCGTGCCATATCTCGGTCAAGCAACAGGCAAATGGCCTAGTGGGAGAAAGAGAGAGAGACAGAGCCTGATCATCTGGGAGTAGGAAGAATCAAGCGATTTATTTATTCCCTATGGTTAACAGTTTTAACACGAATTAAAGTAAGACATGACACTGGTTAAATATGCAGGAAGTATGTGGTAATTTAGGATATTCAGTGTTTTCCCATAACATGGACATGTACAGTGACTGCTGATGTGAGACAAACCTGATCAAGGGGTATTCTTATCTGCCTCAGAACTTGTTTGGCTAGTTCGCTGAGTGTGTCATTCTGCAACATGACAACATCTCCCAGTGAGATGTAGACATCTATGCAGATAATAAAAGCAAAGTTATATGTTGTGTTCTGTCAAAAACCGTACACAGTAGACGGGCCAAAACCAGACACGTGTTATGAAAACAAAAGGGTGCAACAGCGTCTGTTCCAAATGCATCTTGATGAACTTCCATTTCGGTCTTTAAAGTTTAAGTTTAAACCTGCACTATGTCACTTTTATTACTGCAGCTATTTACTCCATTAAAAAATATCTGAACTAGAAAGTTCTCAGGAACAATACATGCCCATCTACAAGTCAATCCATCCAGAGGACTTTTCTCTACAAATAGTTTTATTTTGGTTTTGATTCCAATAGTTACCTCTGCCAGGCCACTTCTGAATGTAGTGGATGAGGTTAATACCTCCAGCCAGAAGGGTGTGCAACGGGGAGAGTGTAGCACCTGCTTCTGGGAAAGAGTCATGGAACACATGCAACGCCCTGTGTGGAGAACCCCATAAGACAGACAATTATAATAATAAGTATATTAATTAAACACAGTAAATAACAATAACCATTGTACAAAACACCATCCAGAATATGTTCTTGTGGTTGTAAGGTCAACTGTGTGTATGTGTGTGTATGTGTGTGTACTTGTGACTGTGAGCCAGAGTTAACTAACAAAAACTCATATTCCCATTCTATGTGGACTATTACATGAAAACTGCATTGTTACCCTTGCGTGTTCGTGAGCAGCGCTTCCACCTCAGCCAGAACCTGGTCCACAGAGGTGTTTGAGAGGAGTTGTGGAATGGCCAAAAGGTTGTCCCAGAATGCACTGTGGTTTTGGAGCTGGTCAAACATCACTACCACCTGTGCGGCAATCGGCACTACAGCGTTGGCTTCCCTCTTCATCAGGTCCAGCAGCAGCTACAAGGCAGAGACACAAATAAAAAGGATACAAAAATAAAAGATCATGGCAAATGTGGCATTGATGTCATATGGACTGGTGTACAGAAAATATCTGTCTCTGTTGCTGCTTTTCGTATGGCCTGGGGATAAATATTGTGTGTGTGTGTGTGTGTGTGTGTGTGTGTCTGTACTGTCTTACTCTTCCTACAATATATATTGAAGGAAGAAGGGCGAAAAGACTATTTCTACACACACACACACACACAAACCTGGTTGAGGGTGCGCAGGGAGACTTCCAGGACGGTGTTGTTGGACTCGCAGAAGGTGACCAGGGCGTAGTAGAGAGGGTGGCCAGAGGAGGAGTTGACCATGGAGAGACCCACGGTGCACATGGACGTCTTCAGCGCGTACATGGACTCCAGCATGGCATCCGATGCATTCTGAACAAGGGGGTTTGGAGTTCATACATATGATCATGTAAATAGGTATTAGTTATCGTATGTGTTACGACCCTTGGTTGTAGTTATACGTTATACGCTTTTGTAGTCATTTCCCTTCCTGTGTTCATGTTTCCGTGTGTGCGTTGCTTTTGAGTTGATTGGAGGATTAGTAAATTTGGTATGTGTGTTTGATGTGTGGGTGTGGTCCTTGGTGAATGGTGTGCAAGGTGGCCGTTTCACTTTTTTCTCTTATATTGGTTTTCTTGTTTCTCCTATATTTCTAATATAGAAACTCAGCAAAGGCTACCAAAGTCTGTTCTCATTATTTAAGAAATTCCACAACAATATATATATATATATATATATATATATATATATATATATATATATATATATGATCATATAAATAGGTATCCTTTTCATTTCACGCAATATATCTTGATGTAAAGATCATGGTTAAATTCTCAAGTCCTCTCTTTCAGCCTCTTCCTGTCTCTGATGTAATATGTAGGCCCACACACAAACATAGATAGATTACATTTCAAAGTCATGCTGAACAGTGCTATAATCTTAAAAACAATGCTGTCACGATCTGTGCAATGACCATGGTGGCACAGTGGCCACGCTTTTGCAGACGTTGTCCATCGCACTTGATTGAGGAACGCTTTGTTAATAAAAGCTATGATCCTGTTTCCCTCTTTCTCTAATTTTTCGTTTCTCACACAAGAAACCAAGAGATGGTGCTTTGCTGAGGGGAAATGGGGGAAACTAACACACAATGGTCTACTTGATATATGGGAACATCCTTGTTTAGATTGTTCCTCCAAATGGCAATTTCAATAACACCCACCTGAACAGACAGAGGGCTGTTGAAGCGTCCCATGAGAGAGTTGTTGCTCCACTGTCGGTTGTCAGGCGTAACCACTCCTCCATACGGTGCACCTTTAAAGAAAATAAACTCTTTCATTGAGACACTTATGGAGTTATGGAACAATGGCCATTCTAAAGGGGATTTAACTAGGTCCATGGTTGACCTATATGAAGGATGTGGGTTTTGAGGCATAAAAACCCTTTGTTTAAAGATATGTGTGTGCTTGTCTGCTTGTGCAAATGTATTGTGTATATGAATGTGTATATGTATGTGTATATGTATGTATATGTGTATGCGTATGTGAATGTGTACGGGTTAGTGTATTTACATTTGTATGTGTGCCCATATGTATGTACATGGGTTAGTGTGTGTGTGTGTGTGTGTGTGTGTGTGTGTGTGTGTGTGTGTGTGTGTGTGTGTTGTGTGGTTTTGCACTGCTCAGGGCTGTGTGTGAAAACAAAGAGAGAAGGTAAATATACTTAGCATGGCGTTCCAGAGTGCTAGCATCTCTGCAGGGTCGTTGGTGGAGTTCTGCATCAGTGCTGATCGGATGAGATTCCCCGATTCTATAATGTGTCCAAACGGAGGAGCTATTTCCGGGTTGTTTAAGCTGTCGGAGAAAGGGCACACGGATTGTGTGTGATAATAATATATAATATTATATATATGTCATAACGTTGTCTTTGACATACAGTTAAGTAACAATGTTCTTTTATGTATTAACAAATAATTTATGTTATATAGTGTTATGACTAGCTTCCTTTTGTTTACTGTTTCTGAATGTCTTTATTTATGATTATGATTATTATTATTATTATTATTAGGTATTCACAGTGTATCTGTGGATACGTATTGTTATTGTGGGAATTGTTTATTATTATTATTATTATTATTATTATAGTCATATAGAAATTCATTCGATTCGATTTAGTTTTTTAAATGGCTGTGAAGAAAGGAAATAATTACCATTATAACAATGCATTCTAAAAGGATATGTATAATGACATATGTATGGGGAGTGTATCTGTACAAACCAGTTTTTCTACCACAGTCACCCATGAGTTTCATTCCAGTTCTTTCACATACTAGTGGAATGAATAAGCCTAAAACAATCATCAAACAAAGCCGGAAAAGAAAATATGGCATGTTGACCAAAGGTTATTTAGTAATTTTGTAGGCACTGATATACTTATTAAGTTTTATATTAAATTTTAGTTTATTTTGTTTATACTATTGTTTGAGATTGAATACTTATGTATTACATTTTGTCTTTTGGTGTCACAGGGATTTTTTGCTTTTTGCATAAACCAAATGTTAATCTAGCTATCTATCCATCTGCATGTTTGATCAATGATGTAGTGTCTAATGATTAGGAAAGCACCTGCCTCCATTGTGGCTGCCGCCAACATGAAATGTCCCTGGTGTCATTTTCCATGAAAACACAGACTAATCACCCCCTAGTGTGATGCTTCAATCCCAAGGTGTATTTTTTTGCATGTAACCAAAACGGCCCCTTATGCACCCTTTCCTGTAAATCACGTGATATGCAGTTTATGCTTTTATTATTTATTTTTCTAATATCAAATTACTTCCTTTTGTTTGGTCTTGTCTCAGCTACTGTTGGACATTTTCTGATTAAATGCTTATTTCATTATAAACTAAATCTATCTCAAACTTCTTGGGCATGATTATCTTTCCTTTGTCAACAGCACTACCGATGATATATCCACACCATCGATATTGTCGAGGTAAAGCATGATTTAACACTGTTTGAGTCCATGAACAGCTGGATTGTTCAAATGAAAGTGAGATACCTTCGAGCCGTCTTGGATGAGTCTAGCAGGCGTGACGTGTTGTGACATGTGCTGTCGGTGTTACACATCAGGGTCTGCAGGAAGGGGAAGAACCCCGCGCTGGGCAGGTTCCGAGGTCCAACATAACCTGTAGGAGAGGATCACAGGGATTCACATGCTTTCTGTAGTACCATACTACAGAGCAGTGGACAGCAAGCTGCAGGTTAAGTTAGGTTACTTTATTTGTACCTGTAGGTACATTAGTTTACAGTTATAAAGATGAAGATTAGGAATACATCACATGAACAAACATAAAACAAACATTACATGGACAATAGACATCAAGATGAAGTGCTCAAACATGGATTATCAATAAAAAGACAATGCAACTGGAATAAATTAAATAAGAATTTGATGCCACCCATTGTTACGGTTTGCCCGAATGATGGCTGCAGGAACAAAGCTTTTTCTGCACCACTTTGTTCTGCACCTTGGGACTCTGAACCTTCGACCAGAAATGCACCGCTGGAACCGTCTGTCACACTGTAGCAAACCACACACATTTTGGTGGTCACGTTAACGCCAGAGCCGTGGCCAAAAGGTAAATCACATGCAAAACATCGACCATCAATGATGCATGTCTTCAAACGTCAACAAACTACAACCAAAGGAATTCCTCTGTGAAGTGAACCCACTGCACGTTAACATGTAATACATGTCAAATGGCAAATGTCAAATTACATGCCATTTAATTACATGTTTCCAACGCAACCTAGCTCATCAATGTGCATGCTCCTAATTTTCTTCTGTGGGGTTTTACATAATGATTTATCGCCACCTATGTGCATGCCTAGCATGCATATGTCAGTGTTTTGAATAGCTTTTGCCTTCTCTGCCCTACAGAGGAATTGTCCTATAACACTGCTGGTGTTGACAGGAATCTTTTTAAAAACATTCACATTTTTCATATATGTGTCGACAAGGTCTTTATGTGAAAGGACATTATTCTACAACATTCGAGTCAACATATGTTTATCAAATATGTGCTTTGTAACAATTTTGAGCTGTTTAGCTGGTAACACATTTCAGCATATTATACAAGAGCTCTTTTCGCTTCTCGCACCACCACTGAAGTAGTAATTTACGAACAATGACTCTGAGCCTGTGAAGCGATACCTTTCTAGCAGTAGTTCTCTGTGTGTGTGGGTGTGTGTGTGTGTGTGTGTGTGTGTGTGTGTGTGTGTGTGTGTGTGTGTGTGTGTGTGTGTGTGTGTGTGTGTGTGTGTGTGTGTGTGTGTGTGTGTGTGTGTGTGCAATGCATACGTGCGTCTTTTAGGTCTATCCGGATCTAAGCAGATAGAGATAGGTTGCTCTGTTGTCTAGTTGAGGTGTGGTCCACTCACCCACATCCACTCAAGGGGTGGAAGGCCCTATTGTTTAGAATGACTGGATAACCCTCTGTATTGATACAAGCAGTGCTATTATATTGCACCAATATCTCCTGAGTCATTGAATTTGATCTCTTGCACACAAAAACACCAAAAAAAAAGCAGAAGAAAACCAAAAACCGTACAGTCTGGGTACACTTGTGTGAGATAACACTTATAAATGTTTAAAACCATATACAGTGGATTTCTCTAAAGTCTTTGCCCTTTGCAAAAAAGGTTAACATATTAAGTAACTTATCCAGTAGGTCGTTTAATTATGAATGAGCTTTTCCATTGAAGGGCGTGAGGGCGAAGATCAGTACACATTAGAAAAACCTCAGTCTTGCAGTACAACTTGTCCTCCACTACAACCCTATTCATCTGGTTGTAATACGTATTGAGTATGGTCCTTTGCCTTTAAAGAGCAAAGGTAGCACACTACAAGGGGTTTCAACACCCTTGAAACTCCTTGGTCATAATGAAATTGGGTGTAACCTTGTTGTAACCAATTCATCAATTCAATTCATCGTAATCTAGGGAATGTAGTTGGTCAACTACATTGTCTCTGTGTTGGTAAAATAGGCCTATTGAAGCAATTGAATACGTGTGTACACATGTCAGTCAAGTTTATCAAGAATAAAACACACCCATCCACGAGTCAGTCCATTCAGGGAACTTTCCTTGATGCATTTTTCATTCTGGTCCACTTTGCCCCCCCCCCCCCCCCCATCCATGGGAAAACCTCACATGACAGTTAATCTAGTCTGAAGGTTATATAGATATAACTGTACAACTGTTACAATTCAAGCCACTAGAGATTGCTAAAGTAAAGGTAGCCTACATAGTGCAGGTTGAAGACTGGGCCAGTTTACACATCTCAATTCTGATAGTTATAGTTATAGAGAGTTAATAAAGTGTTATCCAACTATCTAATTTAGCAGAAAATGGACTTACATGGTTCTCTCTTCACAGGGGGGAACTGCCTCCGGGTGACAGCCAAGATAATGAAGATGATGATGGGCCAAATTATTACTGTAAGTGACCATCTCTGGAAGACACAGAAATATCCCATCAGCCTTTGCCAGGGAACAACTGTTTCTTCCCATAGGGTTCAGTGTGATACCCAAGCACTGTATGTGTATGGCTCAGTTACAGCCACCAGGACAAGAACAAAAAGCTGGATATGGAATTATAACATAGTGGTAACAAACAGTGGGCTGGTCAGACAGAATATATTATAATACAATAATTGTATTTTTTATTTTTGAGAAATTGAGAAATTATTAATCATTGTATGAATCATATATTATTTAATTATTTACAAAAGAATGTACTCTTTGTTTTTTTTCTCATCCTAGATTTGTCCCCGTTTGTTTTTCATGTAGTCATTGTGTCCTTTTGTGAAACTACACATTAAATCACCCAGCGCAAATGGGCCCACTTAATATTTATTTTCTATACATTATTCCTCCAACGGTGCTCCAAGTCCAGAAGTTAAATTTTGTAGCCTACAAATGTGTAATGTATCATATGGCAACACCATTTTTGACATAGCTGTCTTTGCGCTATTGAACAACCGCACCTTGGATATAATGTTCTTAAAAAATGTCACGATACAACTGCCAAACAAACATAACGCGTTTAATCCGTGCTCACCGGCTGGCGAACTATGCCTAGTCCATTCTTCCAGAGGAGGAGTCGCAACTGATGGAAGAACGCCATCGCAGTTAACTTTGGAGAAGAGAAAAATAAGATGTTGACACAAATACCCTTTCTTTAGTACAATATATACCTTGAACCGTTTGAATTGACTATAACAATTTGCATAGTGGTTTATGACAGTAGTTCATTTGATGTATGGCTTACATGCTATATAGCTTATAATCCATTAATAATGACATTATATTAGACTATATATTCATTATATAGGCCTATATATTCATCATATATAGGCCTATATATATATATATGTGTGTGTTGGTGATACTTAACCATAACTAATACTTTTAACGTGGTTTAAATGCTTTTTTTTAACACTAGTCTCAGAGAATAACCAGTTCCAACATACCTCAGTATTTATTTCCTTTTTGTAAAAGAAAAGTGGTTCTTATGGAAATATATCACAGCATAGTAGGCGCGTCATGGCGTTCTCTAGCAGATGACACTCTCCATCAGTCGACAATGAATTCTATAAAACTCAAATTGGCTATTATTTTGCACTCTGGAAAGGTCCGTAAAGAACAGATCTGAGATTATCAAGACGGCAGCACACCTGTTTGTTGAGCCTTGTGATTGCCGAACTACTCGGTGATCTTTGTGGAGGCGTGAACGTTACGTACAAGGCACCGCCCACAGGGGGGTGAGGGTGGATGTTGTCAGGAGTGGGCTATAGGGAAAGTCACATTGGGGACTCTTTGGTGAAATAACAATCTCGTGTTTTGGTTCCAAGCTTGCTTGTGGATGTTCCCACCAAACATTTTTTTTTATATCCAAGGTGCGAGTCCAGGTCAGATGACGTCATGTCATGACGCTACCCATTCTCGACCAACCAATTTTGCAATATGTGGAATATAAATGTAACTCAGTTATATATTTCAAAGAATGCTTGCATTTATAACATTGCTTTGGAGTTCGCCTATACCTGTTTCCGTTGTTGAACAAGCTACACGCTGTTATCTGTCTGAGTCGTGCAACTAAAGTACAATTAATGAAACATTAAAAAACGAATAGCAATCAGTGGTGTCAGGCGATGCTTATGTAATTTACCTTGATAGTATTCCCATAGGCCTACATGGAATTCATTATTTAAAAAAATAGTAAACTATTTTATAAAAACGTTATAATACTACTACTTTGGACCCGGAACAGCCATAACCCATTGCTCTCAATAGTACTGAGTAAATAGTGCTCTGTGATGCAGCCCCTGCTGGTTTAACACTGATTATGAGAACATAGAATGACACATTTGATCCCATCAGACAACACGCTGAAATGTGACTCCTCTGTATTGAATATCAACACCAATACTGAAATATTATGGTTTACCAAGAAAAACGTGCAAACAGCATATGCCAGACTATACCTGAAAAAAGCCTACCATTCATTTCTAAGAATTGTTTTGACTTTTACCACCTCTTTTGATTTACATTATACTTACCAAAACACATACTTATAGTTTCTTTATACTTAATAACTTAGAAGTTCGGTTTTTGACCCCTTTAATGAAGTAGCCTGTGATAAAAATGGTAAAACCCTTAGTCTGCTAGATTGTATTTATAAATTATTTGTACACATACATCACGTTTGTTTCACTGGCTTTGTGACCCTACGTGCTAGTTATGAGCTGACGATGTTAACTAGGTCAAAGTCACAATTGGTAAAACAGGGTGTGTTCAAATAGCCTTTTGAATGCATGTCTCGTGTTCACATGCCATGGTGACTCTTTTGTCTCATCTCTGATTTCAGGAATCAAAAAATGTGTGTATGTAAAACATGTTTTTTAAAATCGTAATCCATGTCACATAATAATTGAATTTAAAAAAGGCAGTTGTTCTTCATCCAGATGTGTGTAATGTATTTAATCTGCAAATAAAAATTACATAGCGTTGCACAGTCTATACAACTGTTTTGTATAGTGATATTAATGTACACTACACAATGCTAAATGCTGCTGTTATGTCATACTGGTTCTAAGAAATGAAAACAAAAAGGCCAGTATGAAGAGGTCAAGACAAAAACATTTGGCAAGTAGAAAATGAATATTACAAAAATGTTTACAGGGGATTGAAACACCATCATTAATAAACCAAAACATCCTTTCATGTAATTCATAAAAGCATAAGAAAGTTAGCCAAAACATACAATAATAAACATAACAGATAAGGCACGATTAAAATCAAACCATGCATGGCAGTGTTTTATCCATTCATCCGTCTTGGCATTTTAAACACAAATAGTCTGAAAGAGGATATCACGTTCAATCTACTGATTGTAGATCTCTGGAAAAATGTCAAATGTAACATAATATTCTGAGAGAATATATGAAAAGATTCCTCTTACTGGCATAATACAAATATATGCTTCACTTTACACTTTAACACTGCTATTGGCACTTTAACGTCATTAAAGTCGACGAAGTGTTGTGGCATCAGTAGACTATTTTCCAGTGGGTGGGCTGTTCACATTCTCTCTCTTGATCCCCACAAAAACGGTTATACGTGGATTTAGGGTCGAAGCCGAGGATCTCTCGCTCTTCGTGTATTCGGAAAGAGAACGTAGATACGGAGGTCCCAATGAAAAATCTGAAAAATGTGAAGATATAAATTATTGAATCATAATGAATTAAGAATTAATGCATAAGTATTCAATAATTAATTTGATAATAGACATTATTTAATTGTGAATCAAGCATGTGTGGAAAGCCTAATTCATATTTCAAAGTGGCCACTCCTTATGAAACAATACAAATAATCAGTGGGCACTAAACAATAAAGGCCACACAAGTAAGATTTTCCCTTCTTCAGCCCATGAAAAGAATATAGACTTTTGAAATTTGGGTTTTTTAAGTGAGGTGTCAATCTAAAACAATCACTCAGTCATCATGGGAAAATAAGAAAGAAGCATTCAAATCACATCATAATAATAATACATTTCATATAAATTTTGTGGTACTCAAGGACACTTCACATAAGTTTAAAATGATCATAAAAGCAACACATTAAAACATATGACACACAACATTTGCCAGCCATTAAATGCAGTTCTAAAAAGGTGGGTTTTGATTAGTGATTTGAATATGGACCGATTGGTGCAGTCTCGGATGTTTTTGGGGAGAGGTTTCCAGAGGGAGGGTGCAGCTATGGCGAGGGTTCTGTCATTGCCAACATAAGTCATTGTTTTAAAGACAAAGAGGATACATCAAAATATCTGTGGCAAATGTTTGTAGTTGTTAAATTGCATTGTGGTTTTGCGTAACATATGCATCAGGGAGAAATTGTTTGGAAACACTTACCTGGCATGTGCACAAATCCACTGGTCAATAATGGCCACTCCTCCATCTTTAAGGAGCTCTAGGTCCTCCCAGGTGGGCTCAAACCGAACCATCTCTGGCAGCATCCTCTTCAGATCATCCAGCTCTGCATAGACACATGTTCAATTTAGTGGGCTCGGTCTGCCTTGATGTTAACTTGACATTGGGACAAGTGTCTTTAACACAAGATACATCATCTCTTGCAAGCATTGGATCATGAGTTCTTCCTGCAAAATGTGAGTTGCAAGTAGGATGGCCTTATGTGAACTGAATGTCATCATGAGCATTTGGTGAAAAAAGAGGGAAAAATAGGTGAATCGGATGACTGGTGGATAAAACGTGGATGGATCATAAGTGGGGGGAAGGGGGATGATGCCATAATGGTTTATCATCCCTGACACACCACGTCTGCAAACGGCAATATTTCTCTAATGACACATCTAGGTACGATTATCCAGGCCAAAATAAATGTGATTAATTTTTTGTGAAAAAAACTGAAAAGGATGTTCAGTTTCAGACTGGGATGCAAGCCGCAGGCCAGTCTGAGCCTGCGCCATGGTGGCAGACTTAAGCTATTCAATGACTGGAAAGATGTGGACTCCCCCTTGTGGCAAATTAAAAAAGAATCTGAAAATTTATATAGGACTGTATAATAGCGAGCTAAGCAGCTTTATCAAGAAACTCATGTGAGGATATTCATGATTATCCCAGTTATTAACTATTAGCTCATTACCTTCATCATCTGCATCCGTCGCAACAAAGACCTTGTTTAATTTGTGCTTTTTCATCAGTGTACGGATCTTCTTGACCGCCCCTTTGAGGCTGGGCACGTCTTTCCTGTGACCCCAGATGAAGTCCTTCCGGCGCAGGTGGACTCCAAGATAAGACCCACCTTCAGCTGAGCCCAGCTCAGCCTGGAATCACCAAAATCCAACATTGGGGTAACGGTTAGTATTCTGTACAACAAGCTACAATGAATATTAGGATTAAACCGGAACGCATCGAGTGTACCTCACCTTCATACGAGTCCAGTCCTCGTTGTACACAGTGTGGTCGCTGGTGTCTGTGGAGTTGAGGTACTTAGCCCGGAAATCATCTCCAATGAGCCGTAAGTGTTTGGCAAACACCATGCTCCGGCGCGTCTAGGGTGAAACATGGTGACGCATTGAATGACTTTACGGTTTTCAAGCCGGTTTTACCTGAATTATTCCCTTCTTGAAAGGTTAACATACAGCGACCCAGCTTCAATGGTGCTCTTAATGCCCAGAAGCTGGCTGCTTGGAAATCACAAGCTAGCCAATTCAAGTGAATACACAAAGAGAAGTCCCCTGTCCTTGTCAACTGGAATAAAGTATTTGTTTCATTTGTATCATTTTGGAAAATGATATCAGGAATATAATATTAATTACATTGATTTATACAATTTATTACAATAATATATTATGTAGCCATATCAACTACATCCTCATCATCACACAACAATGATCACACTTACACTCCAGTAGTCCTTGCCCGCATAATGGTCATGCAGAACGGTCTCCGCTCGGTCCAACATAACTGATCTACAGAAAACATAGAGCAGTGTGAAGCAACAGGCAGCTGCTGAGTCAGTCTCCCAGTCAAAAGTGGTTGCTGCCAAGCAGTGCAAGGAAAGATTCTGGTTGGTCCTTGCTCCAAAACACTGATCTCTTACTTCAATGGTTAGTTGTACTTCTGTGCGACTTTAGGTCTTTTAATCAAAAAGGTAGATTCCTTCGCAACCAAGATATGTTTGTTTACCTGTTCTTTTTCGGGTTATTATAGATAGCACCACATAGAACATTTGTGTGCATGCGTGTGTGTATGTTTTAATAGAGCATAAGGCTTGGCATTGTTCTGCTATTGTAAGGCTGCGTGGACTCACGTGACTGTGATGTTACTGTGGAGGACGGGGGCAAGGATGGAAGTGTGGCCTTGTGCTGACATACACATGACCTTGTGAGCCCGCGTCTCCTCGTAGCCCCAAAACCAGCCCCTGTTAAGGGAAAAAAAATATGGGACCATGAGAACCATTTTGGAAATTGACATGGAGCTCTTTTTTTTAAAATGACTGCACTGAGAACCCAGCTTGGTCCTTTGTTCTTGTTGTCTATATTCCACTGAGTCAATCGTAGTATAATTTGTAAATATATATATGTAAACTTTATATCTGAAATGCATTGTGTTTTGACAATTTAATCAAAATAATGCCATGGAATAATGAAGAAATTTAAGCTTTGTGAATTGAATAGTTTTATAGTTTTAAAGGATCATAACTGAATAAAATCACAAGGTCATTGATTGGTGCCCCCACACACCTCTGCTCAATTGTAACTACTTCCTAACTATTTTATATCAGAAATTCAGGTTTATAGAAAATATAATGAATAGCTAGATTGAGACATTGGAAGACTTTTAAGCTCTTTTGACCCCACATTCAGGTTGTTTGATGTGACCATTTGATTTCTCAGGTCTCAATGTCTAGACTGGATAATTGGTCAGAAGGCCAAAGAATAGAAATGGGGGCAGGATTACTGCTGGAATGTTTTTGTCAAAAAAATAATCTGTGTTGAATCCCCAAGGATATTTTGTAATTGTAATCAATTGTAAAGCTGCTTTTGTGTTGTTGGGCTCCTCACTTATTTCTGCTGCTAGCACCTCTCGTTTTTGGCCAAACACCATGGACCCTTTCACCTCAAGAAAGAAACGCCCAACATCATTATAAATTAAATGTAGATGTTCTATGGTTGCTCCTTGCAACAGAAAAGGGTGCAGTGTGCTGCTCTGCTTTTTTCTAGGTTCCAACAAAAAAAGGCAGTGCAGCGTGCCTCTCGTTTTACAGCCTGCAAAGGTCTTCGTTCTGATCGGCCCCTAAAGCACGTTTGAATGGCCCCAGTGTGATTGGTACCTGTAATAGCCCTGTTTATCTTTGCTGTACATCAGTTTGTCAACGCAGGGACGCTCATCTACTTTTTCCTCCCACTTCCCATCCGTCCATCCCTCGGCGTAGTTCTGCAGAACCAGGACTTGGTCAATGAACGGGCCGCCGGACTCTGGTTCAATATAGGATTGCAAGAAACATTTGTTCATAACTGTGTGTGTAGTACACAAGCAAACTGTACAGATTTAGCTCAACCACAATGTGTTTAGTTTAGCTTAGTATGGTAGCTTTGGCCCAGTGCAGAACCTACATAAAGGAAAGGAAAATAGTCAGTTGTAGAAAAATAACCAAGATTGTTTGAAATTCTTATCTTCTGATCTTGAATTACAATGTAGTCCAATCTGCCCATTTAGGCCATTCAATCTACAGCCTGTGGCCAAGAAAGATTGTTAAAATAAGTAAATGATTAATATGCTTGCATGATATCCAATCACATTCGATGCAAAAAACACCTAAACAAAATGACAGTCTAAAGTCTAAACATGCAGCTAAGTGCGTAAATGTTCCATATCATAACGAAAATTATTGTGTGATAAACTTCTTCATCTTTGCCATCAACAATTACAATACAACAAAACAAAACACACAAAACAATTATTTCACATGAACGTAGGCCTACATAAAACGCAATGTCCGGATATGGTTAATATTTACTGAGTGGAGGAGGGAAAGGGGTGCATGATAACAACAAGGTTCTGAGTCAGCCTCTAGTCTCACCAGCTATGAAGTCTTCATACTCCACGACAGGCACATTGACCTGCAGGCTTGAGAGGCTGAAGAACTCTCCCCAAGGGATGCGCACCTGGTGGATGTCGGGGCTCTGCCAGTGATAGAGACGACCCCACGGGGGCAGGACCAGGACCCAGTCGTCTCCATCCTTCCTAAGGGTCTTCACGAGGGATGCCATGCGGATGTAGACGTCCCTCCTCAAGTTGAAACCCTCAGGTGGGTTCACATCGTACAGCAGATACCTAATACACGTTATTTGAGTATGCTTATGTAGCCTACTACTTCAGCAGATGTTAACGAATGTGGCTACCGACTTGGTGAGAGTATAGACATTGAGTCCACAGATGTGGCGTTATGAAAACAACGTCAAAGTCTCGCATATGCCTATTTATAAAATGCTATGCATCATTCCAATCCTTACAGTATATTAGTTGTGAAATAATCAACGAGTCAGTGACTATATTGAAAAAATAACATTAAAAGAGATGGGAGTTCATTTTGACGTTAACTAGTGTTGTAATCAACTAGAATAAGAACGTATTGTCAAAGCGAATGTTTGATTAGGAAATATAGACAGCTAGCAAGCTTACCGTATGTCTCTTGCTTTAGCTATCTGCGAGTTAACGGCGTGACTTGCACTGAACACATCATGAGTACTTACTGTAACTATGGTTATAGAAATTGAAATCGCAGAAAGAACATATTTAAAAACAGATTGTCTTAAAAATATCAATAATAATACAGTGAGCGGTGCCCTATGCGCCATGTTTTTTCAACGGGCCACGCACTTCCGGGTACGTAAAGCGTCTGTGGTTGCTAAGCAACTATATTCAAATTTTCTGGCTTTGCATTTGTTTATATAGTATTCTTTTAAATACTTTAAGTAATGAAGTAATTTGATAATTTTTGGTTCATTGTGATTTTTGGTGCATCTGAAAGAAGAAATAAGCCGTTAACCAAAAACGTTGATCTAGTCTGACTTTATAAGCAGTAGAACGATCACATCACTAGGTCTACATAACGGCAATTAGGCTATATAATTATAGTCAGTAACACCAATATGGAGATAAGGCCCACTACCATAGAAATAACACAAGTCAAAATTAGGAAGAAATGAAGTAAAGTAATATGTAAAAATATATACTACTACCTACATAAAAATAATAGTGTATACCTTTATGATAGACGTAGACCTTTATTGTAGGCCTATGCCTACTTCTATATAGGTCTACATATAGTGAAAGTCACAGGGGAATTATCATTTACAATATAGATTTGATTATTCGTATTTGTTTCTTAGACTTAGATATTATCCAGTAGTTAACAGGTAGGAATGTGTCAAACGTATAATAAAATGAATGTCTGCTGCAACATAGAGCATTTATATAGATAATTGAATTGGTGTTTAAACATATAACACTTTCAGCAATTTTGGTTGTACGAGCGGTGCAGGTGGTTCACCCCGGTACTGCCACCTTGTGGTCACCAAAAGGCCAGTGTTCCAGGCACCTTGTCGGAAATTGTGTTGAAGGTCACAATATTCACCTAAATTAAACATAAAGGTAGTATTTAAAACGTGCAAATAGCTTGTGCTGTGTATCCGAGCTTCATTCTGTATTAATCCTAACCACTGAACTAACTGGCTGAACAACTAACTGTTCAAAAAAAGATTTTCAACTTTAACTGGTGGTCCCTGTCCCTGTCAACAACTATCCAGTTGTTATTCTGGTAGGTGTGTTTATGTGTGTGTGTGTGTGTGTGTGTGTGTGTGTGTGTGTGTGTGTGTGTGTGTGTGTGTGTGTGTGTGTGCGTCAGAGAGAGACATTTACGTGGGAACTGCATTTACCCATCCCATGGATTACATTATGTAAACATGCTTCTTCTACGCTGAACACTTTTTTTGGACACTTTTTTCTTTATTAACCTCTTAAGTAATTAATTAAAAGCAGTACATAAAGATGTAAGCTGGTGGAGAAAAAGAGTAGGAGGAGACCAACTATTGATATGTTATGGAATAAATAAAACAATTTTGCGCTCCTTTGACATGGTAAGATACCACAATAATGTAGAGGCTGAAGATGGAACCCTTATATTATATGCATGTACCAAGAAAATGATGTGTCAGGAGCCATCTGTAACTAAGTAACTAACTCTTTTATAAGCTGTATATATAGTGACAAGAGCTGTTGCCTTATTTACCATGAGAAGCACTGGGTTCCATCAAAAACAAGTCACTAAAGGCAAACGCTATGACTAAGTTATAGTGTTGTTCTCAGGGGCTGTAGAGGCTGAATGTGGCTTCTGGGGAGATGGAGTTGATAAGGAGAATCCACCTCAGTTGGCAGGCAGGAGACTATGAAAATTTAAGCTCAGACGTGATGCGACCTGTAGCCACTTCTCACGCGGGCGTTTACTGAACCAGTTCCAGTTTGTCTCTGTGATTTTGCCAGCAGCGAATTCCAACTGCCGGTAGGAAGGTGATTTCACCTAACACAGTTAGCTTTTCTAGACAACCACAAATGTTGTGCGAATTGACCAAAACCACCTTGAAAAGCAGAACTCAATGAACTCTCTCAGTGTCCAACATTTTGAATTCCTGTCATCTTTGGTTGTTTTTCAAGGGAGGTTGTATGTGTTGTTACATGTGTACTCAAGGCTGAAATATAAACATCAATACCACCCACCCTGTTTGTGTGGCAAAACAGGTTGACCAAAACGTTTTTTAATTACTCTACACATTAGACATCACTACAATTCTAATCACAAGGGTGACAGCAGGCACTGGCAATTCAATCAATTATAAAATTATAAAAATAAAGGTTTGCTTCAAAGTCTGGGTGATATTGTTTCCTGGAAAAAAATTAACGCTATTGTTTTGATATTGCTGTATCATGTAGCTAATACAATTTCAATAAATGGTCTGCACAAAAAGGTACAGCTCTTAAACCGTGCATGTACGACTGCTGTTGAAGAATGAAAAATGTAGAATCAAACAATGCCAAGAAGAGACAAGACAAGAAGAGGCATAGTCCCTTTATTTCACATGTACCCTAAATATGGGTATGTTGTTTTCATCCAAATTATAGTTTATTTTATGGATTTAGCCCAATGGAACCCAAATGTATCTTTACTATAACCTTTAACCTTAGTAATTACCCTACAATGCACACTAAAGCCCACACAAGGTTATAAGACATACAGTGTATGTGTGAATCTGCACCAACATGCTGACCATAAACTTGAATGACAGAAAGATGTTCAGTGTTTCCCCTACAATTCTTTCCAGCAGCAGTGATGTGTGAGAGTTGCACCGTGTTGATGTGCTGATGCATGGTGCTGATATTGTTGATGTGTGCGTTATAGTGTGATCACAGATTCTAGTAGGGCACTGGGGCATTCCAACAGAAAAGGTTTCATACAATGCTATAACAATACAACATAACAAGAAATAGCATGCAGAGTGGACTTTGTGAGCGAGCCATATTATTTTGGCATTAACAATAATATTTGGGCATTAACGTTAATTTTTAGCCATCCCATTATGTGTTTCATAATACTGTTGTTTCTGTTCTACAAAATCAAATATGTAGGCTACTTCCTATTATTAATTCACTTTTTCTCCATTGGCTTGTCAGTATTCCACTATTTCTCCAATGACAATGTAACAATTGAGAGGTTACAGTAGGGGGCACCTATGATATATGTTATTAAATTAAAATAACAGCATTTGGGGCACCCAACATAATTTATAGCTCTAATATATATATATTGGTTTTGTTTTTGTTTTTATATGGCTGATTGCAGTGGCGCTAGTAATCCAGCGGCGGCGCTGCACCACTGCTGGACACATAGGGGAAACACTGTCCATGTTGTTTACTCACCATATATCTCCCTTGTCCATCCAATAGTGCAGTTCCAGCAGGAGAATGCATGGAGGAACTCAAAGTGCAATCTCGTCACATCAAGGATGTTGGAATCATTGGAGGAAATATCATATCAAACAGGGAATACCAACAAATGACAGGGGACTGGTCCTGGTTCCACCAGTCTTTCTTGCAATGTCTACATTCCGGGGCTGTTATGAGGGATGAGGTCATTTGAGGGGGAAGTCAGAACGGTTAAACACAGGTACAGATATTTAAATGGAGAAATAAATACAAATCGCCTGTATTTACAGTTATTTACAGTTCCCCAGGATGTACTCATGGAACAGTTGAGAAAGGAAATGATAGGGCAGTCTTTGCTCAGCGGCTCTATACCAATAAAACAGCAAGCTTATTGTTGTTTTGTTGGAGAATAGGCTACATGATGGGCCCTTTATTAATGTAGCTTGTAAATAGGAAGAAGACTACAGGATTTCATTATTAAACTGTATACAAAAATGTGTTCCGCATTATAAAGGCCTAAAAGTTTAACATACAAGAAGTGGGAAGAGAGTGGTGACCAACTTAATTAAAGGGAAGACCCAGGCCAATAAATGTAAAGCCAGGCTCTATTCTGCAACCTCGGTTCCATTGTTTCAAAAGTGTTACGCAGGTGTTGAGTTTTTTTTTTCTTTTTACCCTTTGCCTCTATTCTTGGTCTGCTTCCTTTCTGACTGAAGAACAGGCAGCTGACCCTGAGAGGATTTCCTTGTAAGACACTAATGTTTTTTGTTTTCATTTAACATCCTTTTTGGCATGGGCAGCAGACAGGAAAGAGGAGACCTCTGAAAGCTATCGGTTTCCAGCTAGAAAGTCACATTGCTGCGCACGCATTCTTGCACACGCTCGCGGACACAAGCTTCTACACACGCACAGACACGGGTAGTAAACCTACTCTTAAACGCAATTCTTTGCGAGCTATTATTTTGTCCTATACACGTGTACTTTAAATATCAAGCAGTGTGGAGCTAGCCTACCAAGTATGTCGTTACTTGGTTGAACCTGGACCCCGGATCACACACTTATACGAGCTGTTCGATGGAAACATCGGAGAGTGATGGTATGTAACATTTTACTCGGGTAAAATACATTATCTGCGCATTCGTTAGGCTGAAGACTGTCGTCATGTGTGCACTTTTCGCAAGCAAACAAGGAAGCATTCGTGTTTCTATCGCGTCGACTCCGGTTGATTACAGGTCAGGTCATTGCTTGATATAAGATATATATTTATATATACACACAAACACACACTACGACCTTACGGACACTTTCACGTCTTCGCGGTCTCCTTGTGTTCTTAATGTGTAGCCTGTGTATTGTGTAATGATCGAACAGCTGTCCAGTAGTGAGTTGTGGGCATGCAGTTCCGCTTTGTGTGTATCGAAGCACCTGTAGAATCACCAGCCGTGATATCAACAAATCTTATTTGGGGGGTGGAGGGGTGGCTTCTAATGAAAAATGTGTTATAGAGGCTATCAGATTGCGCTCTACCTACTAGAGACGGTATAAAGTAATATTGTTAAAATCACATAAACGTGGCATTTTTTATTCCATTTTGCTACAGTAATATATTATTCTTCTTAACTACAGTTGGGCTACTTTGTACAACGCGATATGCCTAGTTTACATGCTATAAAGTATCAAAGCTTTTGTAAGCACACAACATTCGTGACATAAAGTCATATAGAAAAGATTGTTCACTATGTGCATCATCTCCTTCCGTTTCTACAATGCCATAGTTTGTGCAGCGGGTCGTTTCGTCTGTAGCAAACACAGCCATGATGAAGGGACCTCACTTGGCACCCAATGACAATTGGGTTGATTCATTCAGTTGTCTATATTGTGGGGTTATGCACATTCTGTCATTACAATGTTAACACTTTCACAGAAGTCACTGAAATGCCTTGTCTGGACTTTGGGTACAATTTGTGCAGGGTTCCCACACGTGCGTCCCTTTTAGCTTTCATCTGTTAAGAACAACATGATGCCAGACCTGCATGCCTTGGGAATGACATGCCTCATCCAGCCTAAATGCATCTTGGGTGCCGTTCTTTCGTCAATAGGTCTACAATAATTTACTCACTTCATGCACAGCCGACCTTTCCTTTTCCCAGGTAAACTGAACCCGTATAAATATTTAGTCAGCAATTTAAAGTGAAACAAGGTCAGCGAGTGTTTTGGATTCCTCCATCTGCTTAATAATAACCATGTGATGTATAGGCCTATTTAGGAGCTGCTTTGGACTACAACACAGCTGACTTGCTGTCAACAGAAGCCAAAACGTGTAAATATTAAACCAGTCCAATTACTCCACTGTATTGACTGATAATGGACAAAAAGGCACGACACAAAGAGGTCAGAATAAGATGAACATAAACCACCATATATTACATAATTAGAAAAGCTGCTTTCTGTGTCTTTCCCAAACAATTCAGGGCATGGGATGGCAATGGTTCTTGGCTTTGTTGTGTAACTGATTCTGATTTCACAGGCTACTCTGTCTAGCCTTGCGCAGCCAGACCAGTTTCGCTTCAAATCAGGATGAGCTTTTTAAGGCCAACTTCGTCTGTATCAAACCCCAATTTAAAGGTACAAAATGCAAATGCATATTTATAATTTAAATGGGTTCTACAACACATTCTGTCATGTAGATTAACCTTTAAGGCTACAGGGATCTAGGTTAATTGCTCCAACTCTGCAGAAGCATTAAGAAACCTCATGACAAGTATAGTGTGAGTCCAATTGTAATACATTTGATTGCAAAACTGTTTTACAAACAGTCAAATCTGTTACAATGGAGTCACATGGAGATGCTTGGATTGCTACTAGGCTATTGGTTAACTAACCATTTAATCTACATTTCTCTGTGAGCTACTTTTATTCAAAATGGACAGTATTTGAGAAGCATTTTAAATGCATGTAATATGCCTCTGCTCTCTTGCTGGCTACCACACTAGACTGCAGCGGCAAATATCAGACTACATCCAGATACTTCCATTCCTCTGGGTGGACTTTGCCCCCTTTCACTCGGTCAGTCTTCTTAGGGAATTGTCTGCCAGCTGTTTCCCGCTTCTTGTTTGAATGAAACAATGTGTTGAAAACAATGCTGCAGCAACTCTTGGGTAAGCTAACACTGCATTACCAAAGCAGGCATGATATTCAGAGGCACTTTGCATTACATGCATCCATTTTCTATGGTTTTGCATCTCCGATTTCATCATTTATTGAGCTCCCAGCTCCTTGGGGGTCCTTTTTTAGTTTCTACCTTCCTTTTCCAACACCTGATACTCTGCTTGAAAAGTCCAGAAGTCCCTGCTGCCAGTAAAATCCACTTAACCAAAGTGAACAAGCAATAATAAAGCACTTCCCACTATAAACATGTATACAGTATATCCTCTCTCCCAGCTTTGATTGAACCAGAACAAGTTTTGTTGTGGTCTTCAGTCCAGATAAGGAGCTTAAAGTACTTGAGTCTAGGTGTGAGATGTTTGCCTTTGCTCCTGATTCCCAATGTAGGCCATTTCACATGTGTAGAAAAACACCCTGTCTAATTTCAATTGTTTTTATGTTCTATACCATAGTCTATTAAGTGTCTGCTGATGGCCACATTTCTTGATATTTTGTGACACATGTCCTGAAGGAGCACATGTGTTTCCTTAGCCTAGCCTGTTGTTGAACTCTGACCCCATATAACATACTAATTTGCTTTCCAAATGACTCACATTTTTCTGAAATGAGTGCTCAATGTGTCTATATCTTAGCATTTTCTCCCCTCCTCTCCTGCTCTGTAGAAATACCACTATGCTGTTCAGTGCATGTCCTGACATGCTCAACAACACTAGGGGGAGGAGTAAGAAAAACAGGGCAGCAAAGACCGAAAGCGATACAGAGGGAGGGAGGGAAGGAGGGAGGAAAGAGAGAGACAGAGAAACAGAAAAGGCGTGTGAAAGAGCAGGGCATTCCTTCTGAGGCAGCACAGAACGAAGCAGCTAGCTGCCTGACAGAAAACAAAAGCAACATATATGGTAGCAGGCATTAGGAGTGGGGAGTTGAGACACTTGGAAGAACAGAGTGCGCCAGTAATTGGGAGACCTAGGGAGTGCAACGGGAGCTGTGAGGTGAGTGATACGGGGTGACTATTATTATCTCTGCCAACGGAAGAAAGAAATCTTTATCTTGACTCTGACTCGTTGTGTTCCTCTCATTTATTTCTCACAGATTTGTACGGAGCCGTCAGAAACCTGCAAGGTGTGATGCACAACAGGAGCCAAGGATCCTCTCTCTGATCCATTTCAGTATTTTGAGGCCGGGTGTTAGAAATGAAACGACCCCGCTGAATTATTACTTGGAAGCACACCTGCTTCCAATAGACACACCTGGACAAAACATAGAGCTGCCAAAATACTTTTCCCACACGTGAACTTCCAGCGGACTTGACCCTTATCTGCCCTGTCCTTTGGTCAACCTCTCACCTTAACTTTGACCCCACCAGAGGACTCGGAAAGTCACTTGAGAGGACTGCTGATAAACACAGCTAGGGTGAAGCACACTTTTAAAAACAAAAAGAGAAAGAAACAAACAGGAACTGACAGTGGGCGTGGGGGAGAAGCAGAGGCTTTTCTCAGCTGTCAAACCACTAGTTCTCCCAAGAAGAAGCTGTATAGATTAAGAAGAGTATGGGATGTGGAGCATGGAGAAATGTATAGACGACGCTAGACGACTTATCCTGGGGACCCAATGAGTCGCTGTGGTTTCTCCAGCAACTCCAGCCTGCTCCAGGGACGGCGCTTCTACTGCCGGGAATGGGCCCTGGACAAGCTGAGGCACTGTTTAGAGGCACGCTCCGTGCCAGGGCGGCCGCCGGGGCTCCTGGTGACCGGGGGCCCTGGCGCAGGGAAGACGGCCCTGTGCACCGAGTTGGTGTACCCCACCTCGGATGCAGGGATCAGGGTCGGGCTGGCAGCACGCTGCCTGGCTTCCCACTTCTGCCAGAGGGAAGACCAGCGAAGCGTGGTGTTGTGGAGGTTTGTTCTGGGACTGGTGGAACAGTTAAGGGCCTCGCCTCTCCTTCCTCCTCGCTACACCGAGATGCTGGACACCCCCTTCGTGTCCTCCGCTCTCGAGCCCCTCCAATGCCAGAAGGACCCTGACGACACATTCAAAAGGTTTGGAGTATTCTATTTTCTCTTCACTTTCATTGCCACCCAGCTATATTGAGATTACTTGCACATACTCTATTAAACCAAATTAAGAAACTTTAGAGGAGACATTTTGTGGTGATCCAACATTTATTTAAAGATATATCAAATTACATTATAAGCTATAAATTGGCACAACCCAAACTGAAGATGCCATCCGTACAATTCGGTTGACTAGCTACAGTTGTTTAAAAGGTCTCTAATTGCTTTTATATTTAACTGGTATATATTAATTCACCAAGCAAGCCATGTTCTTTAATGCCATTTCCTAATTTGTGGCAAGGGCCAAGAAGGAAGAAAATTCAATTGTCGTTTTTCCTTATCTATTTAATTATTTTATTCCACGGTCATAATACGACCCATTCACTGTATGTACAATGGGCGCCACAGTCTGAATGCTACAATGCCATTTACAACACAACATCCTTTCTGTCGGGGTAAAAAAGGAACAAAGAGGTGAGGGAAAATGTTCCAAAATGTACTCCAGCTGACCGCCATCACGGTGCTGGTCAGCGAGGTCACCCCTTGATCACTCCCTTCCATGGTGTTTACTCTGAGAAATGCTCTGGGACCCCTCTCAGCTCTCGTCCTCCTTCCATGTTTGCTATTCTCTGGTGTAAAGCGCAAGGGCCAGATTCCACATTCCCCTCTCACTGGCTCATACCCAGGGGCTATGTGTGTTTTGGAGCTCCTGTGAGACGACAAAGAGGCTTCGAGGCAAAGGCACTGGCATGTGAACAGCCGTTGACAAACACATGAAACACAAGGTCAGCGCAGTGGTCATAAAAGGTGTATGTATGTAGATGTATGCATTGGCTTTAAACAGCTGTAGCCAGACAAGTGATTATCGATGTTCGTTGGGACATGGTCAACAGCGGTCAATGAATTTGATGTCATGAAGGCAATTTTACGAGTTTTCTCTACCGGCTGTTTTAAAGACACACTGATTGGCGTTGTCCTGGGGTTGTAGGATGTATAAGGCCATTTGTCTAATCTCCTCAATGGTTCCCCCCTCAGCTGGACTCACTGACCCTTGTCCATAGGGGTCACTAGTTTAAACACTTATTTTTTAACACTTCCAAAGCAAAACCCTGTTACCAGTCAAAGGTCACATAAAGACCGTCCACGGCCGGGGACCACACGGACTTCATGGAGCAGAGAACTCCATATGGTAATTGGTGCCCTCACTGCAACAATGACTACCTGCACCGGAAGGGAGTGTACTTTTATTTGATCAACCACACACACACAAGAGTGATAAGCACCATAACCTAGATAGTTTGGACTTCTGCCCAGTTTTTTTTTACTTGCCGCTTTTAAAAATGAAAGCTATAATGATTACCTAATAATAAAAGTCAACCATTGCAATAAATTCTTCTTCTGGCATGTATTCCAGATTTGTTCTATCCTTTTGCAAACCCTTGTCCATCAAAAGATTTCTTGGGTCGCATTCGTAATTTAATTATTCAATTAAAAGAATGTTGTTTCTTATAATGATCTATGTGATGTCACATAACATGATAAATTAATCTGGTACACAGTATGAGTTTAATTGGATACTTTTTTTTACATATACTTTTCAAAGGAACATGTAAAATGCTTCAAGGGACATTATTATACAATCCTTATTCTTATTTCTTATTTTCATTCTTATTCCCCAGTCTTATTGGGGAGTTGTATTTTTTTCATACTTTTGATTTGGTTCTTTTTTTTATTTTTTTTATGTTGTTTCAAGCTGTACAATCTTCAGCGGTACAAGAACAGTATACAGTTTTTTTATAATGAAAAAATTTAAATGCAACTACTGAGAAATTGAAAGAACAAAGAAGATTAATAAATCATAGACATAAACAACCCAACTTTCAATAAATGCACATGACAACTGCCAATAGTCGTAGGAATAAAATGGCCATCTTGGTTTTTCATTAAGGAGTCAGGAATCTCTGTAGTTCCTACTTAACTGAACAGTATCCCATGAGCCATGCGGTAGTTGCTAATCGAATGGGTTGTGTGTGTGTGTGTGTGAGTGAGTGAGTGTGAGTGAGTGAGTGAGTGAGTGAGTGAGTGAGTGAGTGAGTGAGAGCGTCTCCCTGCCTGCCTATGGGGCGTAGCAGGAAAACCCAAGCCTTCCAACAACCTGAGTCATCATCACTTGAGTCCCAGCCCTGAGCAGACTCCATGGTGCTCCATGGTGAAGGACACCGCAAAGAGCGCATCAATGGGTTGCTCTGCCTGTCCCAGCAAGAACAACCTGCCACCCGCTCCAGGCTGAATAGTCGCACATTAGTCTAATCATTACATTTTTTGTTCCCTGTCAAAATGTTTTTGTTCTTGTTTTTTTTCAAGTGGATTGATCTAATTCGGCTATCCACTTTTAATGCAGCAAACTATTAAATGCAGTAATAACAAGATTACTTATTGCTTAATCTCCTTGGTCTTTTCTCATTTCCCTGCTGGTACCGTTCATTCAGGTGTCTCACACCCCTACTGGATCATGTTTTTGAATGATGATGAATCATCTCTCACTCACTTGCTTACTTACTTTCCTAGGGCAGTGTTGTCTCCCCTGCTGGACCTTCCTCCTCCTACGCATACTCTGATGGTGGTGGTGGACTCGCTGGACTCAGATCTTGGCTATGGGACAGGCGACAGTGGAAGAGGGGCTGTAGGGGCACCCTCAGGGAAGAGCAGTACCATTGCAGAACTCCTTGCCAGCCACCAGCACCTGCTGCCCAGCTGGCTGCTCATCGTGGGCTCTGTTCGACGCCATGACAAAGCAGTGTGCAAGATGTTCTCAGGTACGGGGCACTATTCCGCTAGATAAGTCAGTGTATATACATTTCTCATTTAAATATACCTTCGCTCAAACTCCAGGGATGGCGCGATCGCTGGTGCTTAGTGTGAAAGTGCGTTGAACATGCAGCCAAAATGCACAGCTTGCCTCACTGCTACAGCTGCATTGGTTTTCTTCTTTTTTTACATTCGGCGTGTTTACATTCAATCACACAGGCTGCTTCTGAGGTGTGAAACCTCCCTTATGTGTTTGTTGCTGAAATTGAGGTTTGAGTTTTAGTAGTGTTTGGTTGCCTTTTCAGTGTATTTGGTATCCAAGATAAGAAGTGAACCTTTGGTCAATGAGTAATACCGTGGGTGTCTAAAGCCAGGCAAGAAATCAAAAGCCTCTTATCTATACCATAATTGCTGTGCTTTGGATCACAATGTAAGCCTTTACCAGTTTGTTCATCAGATAACTCTATTGCACTCCTAATTTTTTGCTGCTACTGTACCCACTACTGTATTATTATTTAAAAATAAAAAGTATTGTCAAAGGTGTATATATTTTGTTATGTTAGTCATACAGGGCAGGACAAAGTAGAGGCTAGAGAAGTCTGCTTGGCTTGGATCCCTGCCGTCTCCAGCTCGCCTCCTAGCTAGGCATGGGCAGTATCTTTTTTTTCATACCTTCCTGACATTTCACTGTGGTATATGGTATATGAAGGTTTATTTGTAAAAAATTATGATGTGTGTTAATGTTGGTGAACAAACTTATTTTAGTCTTAATAACAATGCAAAAGCGAATACTTTTTTTGGACGATTTAATTATTTGTCCTGCTTCAAAACGACATGATAAAAACTGTATTCATAAGATGTCGGAAAAAAAGTTTAATAGAAAGAGGAGCATCTGAATTTTTTACGGTATTGAAAATCATACCTCTGGGATTTCTGAATACCCTGGTATACCGTAATACCTTGATACCATCAAAGCCTACTCCTAGCCTCATTGTACAAGCCTAACACCTACCTTCTCATTGATTCAGTATTTACCAAATAATATTGCCATCTAATTAAATTCTAAAATAAAGGATAACAGGATGAACATTACATTTCTTTTTGCAGTTTTTCAATCTTAGGATCCAGGTAAATTTTAGTTACAATTATCATTTTATTTATTTTATTGCTTTTTATTGACTATACGGTTACCCGGGACAACCCCAGCATACAAAAGCTCAGTTATAATGAGGGATGTATGTGAGGATTTAGGGATTTTATTTATTTATTAATTATTATTATTTTAAGTGATTGAAAATAAATCTGTCAATATCAACCCCAATTTTCTTTGGATCTTACAAAGTCGAGATTTTAATGAGTGCATTATGACTATTAAGTATATTTCCCACTGTTCTGCTTCTCTTGCTGTAGCTTTTCGTAAACTGTGCTTGGATGACCTGCGGAAGCCCCCTCCAGTGCGTGATGTGCAGCAATACATCCTCCACCGGCTGGACAAGGAGGGTCCACTGCGCCGACAGCTTACCCCCGAGACGGCCGACATGCTGAACCTACTGCACATCAAAAGCAGCGGATGCTTCCTGTTCCTGGAGCGTGTGCTTGATGGCGTCGCGGCTTCTCTGATTGGTCTACGAGAGATTCGTGACATCCCTGGGACACTCAATGGCCTCTACCTGTGGCTGTGCCAGAGACTCTTCCCCAGGGGGCTGTTTCTCCAGGTCAGGCCTCTCCTCAATGCCCTATTGGCCGCCCCCAGGCCCCTCAGCATTCAGCAGCTCTTCACCACAGTCTGGACCCAGGACACCACCCTCAGTTTCCCGGACTTCCAGAGCCTCCTCCAGACCCTCTCTCCTATCCTTATTGATGGCCCCTTCGGTAACAAACTGCTTTTCCATGCCAGCTTTGCTGAGTGGCTAATGGATGTCAAATACTGCACACAGAAGTACCTGTGCAGTGTAGAAGAGGGTCACTGCATGCTTGCTATGGCCCTCACATTACGGGGCCCACACCTGAACACAGAAGAAACTTGCCAGCTAGGCACCCATCTGGTTTGCTCAGGTATGCACAAGGACAACCCTTCCCTCTTGGCATTGTGGATTCTCTTGGGAGACATACCTCCTCTCACTCCCTGCTTTAGCCCTAAGCTACCCTGCCACGCTCCTTGGGACTGTAGCTCTTCCTCAACTGAACCGCCTGTTCTAGTTAGTCAGGAAGTCCTTCATCTCTTAATGAGAAGTGGGATTTTTCCTCCAACCTGCTCCACAGATTTAGGTCCAAATGTGGGAGTGCATTGTCTAGAGGGTTCTGGGACTATTGTGCGACAGGCATTAGAAAGGCAGGACTCCGTAAGGATGCTGCTAGACAGTGGAGTGTTTGTCAACCGAGTCAACTCAATCGATGGACGGACTATGCTGGCCAGTGCAGCCCTAGTGGGCTCGGTTGATATAGCAAACCTCCTCCTGACACGAGGAGCTGACCCCTTAATTGGGGATCATCAGGGTCAAACGCCACTCACGTTGGCATCCAGGCAGGGTCACATCGGAATATTGGCAGAACTCCTTAACTGGGCTAAACTGCAAGAGGCAAAGACCGTAGCAAGGATGTTAGAGCATGCAGACAGTGAGGGATGGACAGCGTTGCGCTCTGCGGCATGGGGAGGCCACAGTGAGGTTGTACGTCAACTGTTGGATGCAGGGGCAGATGTTGACGGATGCGATAGTGAGGGCCGGACTGCACTGAGAGCCGCAGCATGGGGGGGGCATGAGGAGATCCTTCTTACCTTGCTTGACTATGGGGCCCAGGTGGACAAGGCCGACCGTGAGGGTCGCACCCCACTTATTGCTGCTGCCTACATGGGACACAGAGAGGCTGTAGAGATCTTGCTGGACCACAATGCAGATGTCAACCTTGCTGACGGAGACAGGCGCACTGCCCTGTCAGTAGCGGCCCTTTGTGTCCCTACAGCAGCTGGGGTCAATGGTTATGGGGAGGTAGCTAGTCTGTTACTGGAGCGGGGGGCAGATCAAGGACATCGCGACCATGATGGAATGACCCCCCTGCTCCTTGCAGCCTATGAGGGCCATGAGGACATAGTTGAGCTGCTTTTAGAAGCTGGGGCTGATGTAGATGAGAGTGCAGGTCCTGATGCCAATGCCCCTGCTGCAGCTGCAGTAACCCCACTGCTGGCCGCTGCAGCCATGGGTCACATTAAGACAGTGGAGCGTGTGCTTTTCTGGGGTGCAGCTGTGGATTCCATCGATGGGGAAGGAAGGACAGCACTTAGTCTTGCAGCAGCCAGAGGTAGTGTGGAGGTTGTCCGTGGATTACTAGACCGAGGCTTGGATGAGAACCATAAGGACGATTTAGGCTGGACACCACTGCACGCAGCAGCCTGTGAGGGCCATCGTACCGTGTGTGCTGCCTTGACAGAGCGCGGTAGCATGGCGCGGGTTGGGGAAATGGATATTGAAGGACGAACTCCCCTTATTTTGGCAGCCCAGGAGGGTCACTGCAGCACAGCCAGGATCTTGTTGGATAGGAGATCTCCAATAGATCATAGGGCCTATGATGGACACTCTGCCTTGAGTGCGGCCCTCCTGGAGGGCCACAGTGAGGTAGCAGAACTGCTTATGAGACGAGGGACTGATACTGATGTCCGGGATGCAGAGGGAAGGCCTTTGCTCTACCTCCTGGTTCTTGAGGGTCGCTTTGACATGGCTTGTCTCCTTATAGAGAAAGGAGGCGTACCCCTTGAGTCCCGGGATGCAGAGGGCCGCACAGCTCTACATGTGGCCTCTTGGCTGGGAAATGTGGAGGCAGTAGGGCTGCTTCTGCAGCATGGAGCTGACCCCAATGCACAGGATGCAGAAGGGAGGCCACCTCTGCATTCTGTAGCATGGAGAGGACATGTTGAAGTGGGTCGACTTCTCCTTGAGGCAAAGGGGATCAATGTAGACTTGGCTTGCAACCAACAAGAGGCAACCGCTTTGAGCATTGCTGCACAGGAGGAACACACAAACATTGTCGGCATGCTTCTGGAGAGGGGTGCTAACCCTGATCACATGGACAAATACGGTCGCAGCCCTGTAAAGGTTGCTGGAAAAAGAGGGCACTTGCCCATTGTACGTCTGTTAGAGAGCTATGGAGCTAAGCCATATCCAGGCCTGCTGCACCACTCCAATGCACTCTCCCCTACAAGAGGGATTGTCAAGAGCCCCTTAACCAGCTCCAACAGTAATGGAACTGAAGTTGGCACAACAGGAGCACCTCTGTGTGGAGCACCAGCTGCTGCCTCTACCTCTTCAATGTCATCCCCAGGCTCAACTGGTGAGCGATTCCATTCGATGCAGAGCTCCCAAACCTCTTCCACCTGCCACTCCCTGGTGACAGTGCAGACAGTGCCGGCTGATAGCTTGAGTTTCACACAGCAGATTCAACAGCATTCACTCCCCCGAAGTCGTAGCCGGCCCTCCACCCTGCCTCCTCCAGGGAACTCTGTCAGCGGAAGTCTCCACGGGAGCAGCCGGAGACCGCCCAAGGGCAGCCCTCCCCCCACCGGTTGCGCCATCGAAGCCATGGTCCACACCTGTGGACACCCACAAAAATGCTTCTCCTCTGGGTTTGATTATCCCAGCAAACTAAAGTCCCCAGACTCAAACCTGTTTCAAGCAGACAGAGCACAGTATGGAGGGGGCAAATGGAACTCGGTCATGGCTTCCCTCGGGGTGATGCCCGGACAAGATTGCCCTCCAAGAGTGGCTAAAAACCGTGAGAGTCCACCTTTAGGATACCCCTACCAAATTCACAGCCCGGCTCAGGGAGAGACTTGGAATTCTGGCCTTCAGAAGAATATTATGTCCCCCTCTTGCTATAATTATACACCAGTTTCACCTGCTAGTGCCTTGCCAGAGGACTCCACAGCTCCTTTGTCAACCAAAGACCCACACCTCAATTTAAAACAGGCCATCAAACTGCAATTTGAGGGTCCTACCAGCGCAGCCTTATACAAAAGGGAGACACCACTATGACCACACTAGAAGGTGAATTATAATTTAGCCATCAATATTTTTGTTTTGTTTTGTTTTATATTTGGACTGTTTGTAAAATGGACCGTGGACTGTGTGTAAAATGTATAGAACATTAATGCCACAGTTTCACTTATTTTATGAACACCAGACAAACCATTGGCATGCAGGTTGCGCTCCAGATGACTGCATTCCTCTGTAGGCATACATTTAGAGGCATTCCTGGCATTCTAATAACAGCATTCTTTGTTTTAGTTGGAGATTGATGTTTTCACAGTTCAAGGGGCCATTAGCAATGTGGATAATGGCCTTTCGGGTTAGATGAAAGAGGAATGGATTTGGCAAAGCCCGCCTCGTTGTCTTGCTTCCTAAGGAGGTCTTCCTGGGGACAAGAAGGCAGAATAAACGGTTGGACTTGAAAGCTTCTGACTCACAAGCCTTTCTAATTTTGGATGAGTTAGTGTTTGCTTGTTGATTAGTGTATTTTTGGTTGTTTGCTAAATTGCTCGTCCAGTAGCAGAAATGGAAAAGGTGCATTCTACCTTTAAATCTTTTTCTTCTCTTGGACGCTTTCCCATATTTTTTAACAACATGTTTCATTTTATCCTGAAATGTGTACATCGTAATAAAGGACATGGTCATTAACATATAGAACCCACAATACATTCAGCAGAAAAGTAACATAAATATGTCTTGAAATGCCTTTTTCTTTATAAAAAAAAAAAACTCCAGCAGTTGACCTCAGACGAGTGGGCTGCATGGCTGCCAATTACAGGCAATTGGTTCTAGGAGAGGGCCCCTATTAGACCATCTTACTGGTTGGTGTGTATTGGTCTGTAGAGAAAAAAAAAACATCTACATTCTTATAGCCCCAATAATTTAATTCCAAAAGCATATGTAAATGTGATAAGACATGAATTGATTCACCATTAACTGAATTACCATAAAATAAGTTCCTTCAAATAATTTCTCACAAAATAAGCCACTGAATCCCACTCTTTTTAAGTGAATATTTTATTTAAATGATTATAAATCACTGATTCTGCTGCAGGGCTTTATTGCTTTAATGGTCTTTAAAAAGACAAATGTTGTGCTCATGTTAACACAGCAGCTAGCGTGTTGTCCTTTTCTGGATGTGTCTGTCACTGTCAACAACAGAGCATGCAGGCTGCCAACCTCCCGTGCCTTATGACACAAATTTAAGGACAGCCAGACGGAAGGCACCAACTCTGCTCACTCCAAGTGTGACTGTATCCGACAGGAAGCATAATGATCATGATCATCAGATGCCATAAACCATAATTGCTCAAGATCGATGTAGGGGAGCGAGTGCTATGAAGGATTCACAACTCACTGAAGTACTTTCATGGTGTGTTTTCTTAGCATTTTTAATCCAGTGAATATTTAATTACAGTCTTAAATTAAATTGGCAAGCTGTGTCATAATTAGTCACAAACGCTGAGGTGTCGCGTCTGCTCATTTTGTGTGTGTGTGTGTGTGTGTGTGTGTGTGTGTGTGTGTGTGTGTGTGTGTGTGTGTGTGTGTGTGTGTGTGTGTGTGTGTGTGTGTGTGTGTGTGTGTGTGTGTGTGTGTGTGTGTGTGTGTGCGCGCGTTACACTGCCAGCACCTGTCGAAAGAGCTGTGAGGCAGGCTGCTGTGTTTGCGTCACACGGGGAGAGATGAAAGAGGACTCGAGCCTCTACCAGACAGCAGCCTCACCCCAGTCAGCCGGGAGCTCAGTCTCTCGGCCCCTCCGCGACACGGAGCAACACGTCCAGGGACTCTTATTCATTCAGGCAATATATGTACCCATGTGGTTTGATTCCATGTTTGATGTGCTACTTGGTTAAACATGTAAATGTAGGGGTGATGGAATACATAATCATATTAATCTATTTCACAACATTATTAGCCCTTAAGATGAACTATAAAGTGTGTAGGCCTATGCTTGTATGTATGCTTACTCAATGCTTAACTGAAAAGCACCATTTGCAAATTAGTACCATCTCCGTTGTCATCTCCACAGTGAGTGAAAAACAAAATAATAGCTACGTGTCTGTTCAATGTGCCCCATCAAATCATAGTGTTTTAGGATGCTGTCTTAATGGACATGCCAGCACTATTTGTGTTTAAATAATCAAGACATTACCATCTTATTGTCTATAGCTGACTATAGCTACTGTATATATTAAAAAGAAAAGCCACTATACAGGTTCTTCAAAACATGTATCTGAATTGAGACTGAATCTGTTTAATCTTTTATAGCCACCAAACTATTCCAGCAAAAAAAAGAAAAGTCAGCACAATGTCATTTTAAATGTGTGTTAATACATGACATTTATCTGGGTTGGCTCAAAACAGTTCAAATCATGGAGCCCTCAGCTTTCTGTTCAGACAGTTACTTAGTGGTTATTGCCTGCCATGCCTTTCCTCTTGAAGTTACGACACAGCATGCCTTCAGCAAAATAGAGTAGCACACATTTTTGATTGTATGCCATAATTGGAGCCAACAGACTACATATTTGAAGGCAAGGGTGTGACCAATCTGCGGGGGCACCTCACCAACCTCCTGCTGTGTCATGAGTACTGGCGTCATGTCTCTGGGTTAATTGGACAGATTATGTCAGGGAGATAAACCTCAAAAGCATTTCTACCTTCCTTGCCGAAATGCAGCCCATGGTTGCCATGTAGTTCGAACCCACGATTCCCATGCTCTAAATTCCAAGCCATGAAGGTAGAATTGGGAGAGAAGTGCTGAACAGTTTATTGCAGGGGATTTCTGAGTGGGAGGTTCGTGTTTGATCTGTTGTTGTCTGCTGGCTGGTTAGATGGGGGGTGACGAGACGCGAGTGTTGTGTGCATGAGGATTCCTTCATGTTACATACTTGAGAAGGTGGCAGATACAAGTGGGCGAGCAGTGTAATAAAATACATGCTGTCCTTGCTCTGCTCTGCTTTCCATATTGTTTGACGAATCAAAATGGCAAAAAAAAGAAGATGTTTGTTACTTTACATCCAAATGTTATCAACGTAACAGCTTGTATCTGCTAGAATTTGTCAATGATACGGCAAATGGCTTATTTAAACTAATAATATTGTGTTTACTTACCCTCTCGTCGTTCAAAGCCTGCAACAAGCAAACACAGCATTCTAGCGATTTCTCGCTTTTGTATGAGATCCTATATAATCTTAAAGAATAAATCACATTTTGTGTCCTTAAAGTGACATTAACCCAAACTCCATGTCCTATGGTATTCTAGTGGAGATTACATAAAGTAATATTGATAATGTCTCAAGTTACATGGCTCCAGATAAAATAAAAAAAAAAAAAATATATTGTTACATTTTCACAATGTTACGTTTATGAAAGGCAACAATTAGCTGTCAAACATGCACTTTAAAAAGGCCTGGTGAAACAATGATTTCCATTGAACAGTGTGGTCACACGTCACACTTTTATTTGCTATGTGCTTTATAGTTGTTAAGACAGTGGGTTTTTCCTTGACAAACAAAACAAAAAACATCCACCTCACTGTTATCCAGATTCAAAAATACAGAGCCAACAATTCATGGGACCATTGAACTTTTTATTCTAACCCCTTGCAACATCCCACCACCATGTTAGATTCTTGTCACATTCACAGTCCCTTGCCTTAAAGTCTAAAGTGTACCTACATGGAAATGGGATTTAGGACCATCTTGGTTCCTTTGTGGGCTCAAAGGTCCACCAGTCAGTGCGTGGTCTTCTGCAGGATTGCTTTAAAAGTACATTTAAAATATGAAATAATGATACAGAGCATATGGAGTTTTTATTGAAATAATAATTTAGTTTAATCTTGCGGTGGACCTCAATACAAAATGTGAACGTACGGTGCAAATCTAGCACTGATTCACCTGATAGCAAATATCTCTACTCATGCCTACATTTCGTTTAACAACCCTCCATTTTTAGACAGGTCATGGAAAACACATAACTCTGGTATACCTACCATATGAAACCATGATTACAAATAAATCAATAACAATAAAGAGGAGAAACCTCCAAGAAACAGCCATAAACCTCTTGATGTGTCTCATCTCTGTTCCACGGTTTATTCTAGGCAAACATTAATAACCACAATAACATGTTACGCCTAATCCCAAACAAGCAATGGCATCCAATTTTCTGAATCTGACACCTGCTAAAGACACATGTCAAACATCTTGCAGCCAAAATGAAGACAGACAGTGGATTTGGACAGCAGTCCAGTGTAGTTGCAGATGGTTCCTGCAGCAGTACAGTGGTATTCTAGTGTTTTATACAGAACACGTTAAAAAAAGGCCAAGCCAGACCTGGAGGCTTGAATGCGGCGAGTAGTGTTGACTTTATTGTCCTTAACTAACAGTGACGTAGCGGTGTAGAACGTTCATCACAGAAGTTTAACACAAGAATGTTGTGAGGGCAAAAAAGAATGCTTACGGTAAACAGGGATGCTTATCTACAGAGTAGATAAGATGAGATAGCAAATGAAAACAATCAACAAACACCTAATTTAGAGATCGAACTCGGTACACCCTGGTTTTGCTAGTTACGTGACTATATGTATGTTTACTGGGTGGTGAAAATGTATGACAGTTTAGTAAGTAGAACAGGTTTTGTTAAACATTAGAAAAACAAAGGTAAAACAATTAGTATTTTGGAATGGTGTGTTAGTAATCAGACTTAACTAAAGTAAAAATCAAATCAACTTAATTAGATCTGCATAATATAATATCCACCATTCAAGTTCTATAACTCCCCTCCCCAAATGTATTGCACAACATTGGTGTTGGAAGTTGTGGATCCGTTGATAGACTGAAAACATTTCAGTGCAATTGTTCTTGTAATGCTTCATTGGTGAGATTACACTCATACATGAGGGTGTGCTGCCACTACCGGCAGTAACCGGTTTGTTTAGTTTGGTAAGAATGTCAAAAGTCAATACCCACATGTGTCTGCCTGCATCAGCTGGCCTATTCTTCATTCTGGCCTTCATTTGTACTGGTAGATCTTGATGCAATGGTGCATGCTGTCGGACACCACCAGGTGGCCCTCGGGCAACAGAGCTAGGCCCCGGGGGCTGCTTAGCCCCTGGCTGATAATAGGCCAGCCAACCCCCTGTGCTGGGTACAAGACCACTTTGTGCTGCTCGCCCCAATCCGCAACCAGCACATTCCCATCCCCATCTATGCAGAGGCCCCAGGGGCAAGCCAGGACAGGGCCCATTCCCGAGCACACCCCCAGCACCCTCACTGTGTTCCACCCTGGCTCCAGGACTTTGACGCAGGGCTCTCGACCGGTCTCGCTGCCACGTTCGGAAACGGCTACCATGCCCGTGCTCAGACACGCTGCCACCAAGTAGGGCCGGTGGAATCCTGTGACCACCGTGCGCTCCAGACAGGAACCAGTTTTGGGGTCCAGCTTGAGAGCGACAAGGGTGCCTTTGCGGATGTCTGCGATCAAAAACTCATCCAGCCGTGTTACCGTGACGCCCCTGGGAGCCTCCAGTTCTTCTCTGGCTCGACCCGAGCCCCCAAAGGTCTGGAAAAGGCGGCCGTGGCGGCTGAACACTAGCAAGGCCCTTTCTGCAGCACAGCTGAGTGCAATAAGGCCCTTGGCATTGACAGCTATGTCAAAGTAGTTTCGACATCGTCTCATGGAGCCTTCAGAAGTTGGGGAGGTGATGTACTGGAGGATGTTGCCTCGAGGGTCTGTCACCTGATTGAGGATATAGTTTTGTATTGATCAGTTTGCGTCACAGTATGTTGTACAAATAGAAACACCTACTGTAACTAAATATTGTATATTATACTTGGATATACTATATAGCCAAACATACTAGATACTCAAATATTGCAGGCCTCCAAACAATTTGCAATATTTGAGTATATTTTATGGGGGCTTATAGCAGGAATACGCTTCAGTATTTTGCGTATGGACTGATTAACATAACATAAACAAAAATGCACCATCACACATACCTGCACACGTGCGTTTCCACAGTCCACTATAAAGAGTTGACCCTGTGATGTTGAGTGCACCCCACTAGGGAGGGTGAGATCCGATCGTCCAGAACCCTGCTTCCCAAACTGTCCAATCAGATGGCCACTTTCAACATGCAGCATTGCGAGCGATGAGTCCCTATCCTCCTCAATCTCTGCCAGGCCTGGCTCTCCTCCTTTCCGCTCCCTGCCTCTGCATTGTTCCTGTGGGGCACTATCTATGACTGACATGGAGAGTGACCGGGCTACTCTGCTCACCCTACCCTGCATAGGCCTTCCCTCCATCTGGTGGTCACCATCCATCCCTCCATGTCCAGGGAGCACCTCCCCAACATTGGCGAGCCTTGACCTTTTCTTTCGGAGAGACGGGGAGGTGAGGGCAAAGCCAGAGTAGTGGGGACTGCAGCTGCTGCGATTTACCTTCCATCCACTGTTGGGATTGCTTTTGTCGCCGCTTATCAGGGGCGGTGTCTTGCACGTCAGGTCTGCTGCAGACCTGGACAGACGAGAGCTGTGGTTCAGAGACCCTCTGTACTCGCGTGGTGAGGTGACGATGAAGGTGTCGCAGGAGTCGAGGCTGTCCACTGGGGATGGCGCACGCCCAGAGTCCCCAGGGGTGTTGTGGTCATCCGAGTACTGGCTCAGGCGAGAATTACACTTGGTCATGTAGGTGAGGTCCAAACAGCTTTGACTGGCCACAGGCTCCTTGGGAGCCATTTTGGAGAATGTTTGGGGTGGGCAAGAGTACATCTTAGAGTTTGATTTCACTCTGCCTCTGTCTCCTTTATCCTGACTGTCTAAGCTCCAATGCTGATTCAGTTTGTTCTGCTCCGATTTTCTGCATTCGACAGAAGAATCCCTCAAACGCAGCCTGCCTGGTTTCCTCTGGTTCCTTGGGATGTGGGGTCTGCCACGACTGGCCATGTTAAATTCCAGCTCGTTACCTTCAGAATCACCTGTGTTATGTGCTGCAGGGCCAGCCAGCAAGACTTCTTGCCCCTTTTTTACAGCGGTAGAAGAGTCCATATCATCCTCCAGGGATGACTCTAAGTCAGACTGTTCACGCTTGGGAGGCCAGCGGCGCATCTGCACCGAGGGGACCTTCGCTTCCTCGACTGAATCCTCTTCACCCCGAGCCGAGAGGCGGATTTTTCTCACGACCCTACCTGTTGATATTGTCAACGACTGCCCTGCTCCCGAACCACCATCTGGAGTAGTCCTCTCTTCCCTGGCGCCTCTGTGGCTTGCCTCCCCACATCGTATCTCGCCAGAATGCAAAGCACAAAGCTGGCCCTGGGGTCCACACCGGCTGACAGGCAGGCTGAGGCTGTGTTCTTGCACACGGATGTCCCCGAAGTCGACAGCGTTGGTCTGGGAGCTGGGCTTGAAGGACACCTTCTTGAGGGAGAGGGAGATTTCCCATGGCTGGAGAAGCTCCGCCACTCCCTGCTGCAGTAGCAGGTTGCGGTCAGACCCAGATTGGTTCTGACCTTTACACTGGCTGCCCCTCTGGATCTGGTTGCGCAGATGGGCCAGTCTGCGGAGTCTCTGGTCCAACAGCGACTGGCTGACCTGCACGGCCGCTGCGTTGTCCCTCTGCACCTGTTCCAGACGCTGCTGAGTGTCTCGGTGGTCTTGCTCCACCCTCTCCACCAGGCGGCGCTCTTCCCTACGAGCTCCCAGAACAGCACGCTCCACCCCTCGGTTCACTGCCTCCGTTTCGGCTGCCTGGTACTCCTGCAGGCGACGTAGCTCAGTCTCTGCCCGGGCCAGATCACATAGGGCCTGGGTAGCCCAGCACGGGAGTGGGGACAGGGCAACAGGGGCGGAGTCAAGGTCATCTGGAAACTCCCTGTCGGGTTGAAACTGAGGGCTGAGGGTTGGAATAGGGGAGGCGGGATTGCTGCTCAGTGGAGATCCCACAAACATGATAGCAAAGGAGGATGAGTGGATGTATGGATGCTGTGCAGTATGGATGATAGGCTGGATGATGTCTGTGTGTCTTCAGTCACCCGATCTTGCCTTCTCAGTTCCTCAGATCCTGAGGAGAGAGAAAGAAAATGAACACACACAACTCCATAAACACAACTCGTGCCATAATAGCTTCCCTGTAACTTCCTCTACAGCAGTTCAACCTGTGGAAATTGGACGGTTTGACTATGAACCAATAATATGTTAAAACAACTCTTTCATAGCATTCATAGTGTGTGCGTGTGTGTTGTGTGTGAGAAACTTCCAAGTCATACACAATCCATGAAAATCCCAATCCAAATACAGATTTCAACTACAAACAGCCTCAATATAGAGACGTGACGTGAGCCACTTGGTTGATGGTCAGCCATGGAATGCCTGGAAGCCCTCATCACGGAACCCCCTTGAAGATGATGATTTTCTTTTTAATGACCTGTGTTGAGTGTTACACAGAAAAACGGCATCTCACAACCAGGTCGCCCGAGTCGACTTCCTCTGAGGAAATGGCTCAAACTGCACCCCACGTAATCATGGCAGATGACACAGTGGCACCGGTTGCTAAGCTGCCAGAGCAGACAGATTTACGTATATCTGCTATAAAGAGATAGGACAGTGTGTAGAAAGGAACAGTCTATTAGCATTTTACATGCAGGAAGACCGGCAGCAGCCTCTATAGGGAAACAAGAAAAAACGGCCGCTGGGTGTCGACGCCAAAAAAACTACGGAAACAACAACAACAGCACCTCTCATGTAGCCAGCAGAGGTTAGTGTGTGTGTGTGTGTGTGTGTGTGTGTGTGTGTGTGTGTGTGTGTGTGTGTGTGTGTGGTTGTGCCATCAGAGAGCCCATCCAGGGCAGCCGGTGGTGTTTTATTCATGAGGCAGAACAAAAAGCTGAAGAGCATGGCCACTGAGCGATATCTGTCTAGCCCATCAGGGTGAAGTATGGTCTGACAGCCGTCGCCCCCCCCCCCCCCCCCCCCCCCCCCCCCAAGGAATAGCAACACAGTGCCATGGAGAAGTCATGTTCTTGGTAGGAACAATGCATCACATCTCAACTAGCCTTTTTTGACCCCTCTAGACCGGCAGATAGTGCCTTGGTACACATACAACACAACAACTCTGACATTTATAAAAGGGCAAGTTCAGCTTCAGACTTTTTATTTAAGAGATATAAATTCCATGTCTGCCAACATCTCCATTGTAATGACCAAAATAAAACTGTCAATAGAAGTCCGAACACATTAGGAAAAAAGCGTTCCTTCACATTGTAATGCTGCTTCATGTGTCATTCACTTCCTCTGGATAAACGACCTGTCCGTCCTTCTCCCCAATACCTCTCTGTCATACATTCCTTACACAGTTTAACTATTGCAGTTTGATTGCAGATTATACAGGAGAGAAAAAGATCAAGCATCAAGAAATGGAGGCCCTCCTGTATTCTGGAAACAGATACAGATACAAAAGCTTTTGTCAACAAATTATTGAAAGAAGGAAATATCAACTAAATGTATAGTGGGTCCACACTTGTTAGGAACAGGTACTGTTTTCGAACATGAATCTAATGCAGTTTTGTATTCCTTAGTCTTAAATAAAAAAAAAAAAAACACAAAACAAACTATTCAACAGAAATAACAAGAAAGATTGACTAACGGTAACCTTTTTTTTTTTACTGTTTTCTTTCAGTCGCAGTTGACAGACAACCACAGCAGCAGTGGAACCTTTTACTATATTATTTATTATATAACAATAACATAATAAAAATGTATGTCATGATACCATACAAAAGGGTATACACCGAAACCCTAAACCAGAAAACTTTGTTGGGTCTGATGAAAAAACGATGTTTTCTATGTCAGCTGCATCACTGTCGCTGCAAGGCTTCCACTCACATTACCAGACAACTACATTATTGATGGGGTGTGTGTGGGGGGATCCAATTGCTTATCCAGTGGGTAAGTGATAGTCACTGTTCTGACATCTCTAGACCAAAGTAGAAAGGCAAATGCAGACAAAAGAACAATTCAATATCACAAAGTATTGCAGAAACCGCTGGGATTCACAATGCAGAACTCATGAAACAAATCCAAAACATTCCAGACGAAATATAACCAGGCCAGAGACTTCATTATATATTATACTACAAATAGAAAAAGACAAAACTATTGAAACTATACATTTACCTGTAGCTCAGCGTCCTGTGAAAATGCAGTACTTCATATAACAGATGTAACTTTTCCTGACCTGTAATACTCCTCCTGCACACACACACACTCTGACCTGTCTGTCACAACAGGGCACCTGACTCCTTCATGTTCACCCACTACCCCTCTTTCTCTCTCACTCTCTCTCTCTCTCTCTCTGCATGTTCTTCCCAGTGTCCTGGCTGTTGTTTGTTTTTGTTTCTTCTCTTCTTCGTTGTTGCTAAGAGACCACCTAGCTAACTTGAGTTTCCATAAGAAACAGCCATTCATTGTATGTCAACTGAGAGAGAAGGTACAGACTAATTATGCTAACACTCTGTGGTTAAGGTATCAATTATAAGGTTGTCAGCACACACTTTCTAAAAGGAGATGAGGAAATCTGTAATGTGAAATAATTGAGGGGCCTACAAGAGATGACTGCTCTCTAAGGGATCAATTGTTGTTGGAAAATAACTTTACCACTAAGTTTCAGTTTGTCTTTTTTGAACCCATCCAAACATGCAAACTAGAAGTAAAATGAACACATGGAAAAATCGTATACCAAATTATTTCGTTTAGGGATTGTGATTAATAGCTTTTTGCATGAAAACAAACAAAACTGTTTGGCTGCAGTACAGCACAAGCTAACGAGCTGCCTTACAATGGCTTGGTCTGTTGCGTGCAACTGGACATGGCTGACAGAGTTTGACAGGTAATCGAAAATAAGGTAGGGGGAGGAAAACCTAGCAATTCAACGGGATTTATTTCACTGGAAGGTATATCCAGAGATTAGCTGGCTAAAATCTCTGTCTTAATTGTTTAAATATTGATTTTGAAGCAAAATCCTTGGGCTTCAAAAACCAACAGGACTCAAAAGTGAGTTATTACTCACTTCATACAACTCAAATGTTGCAGTGGGTTTTGGTTTGTGACTGTGGAATGTTGGAACGATCCTTCTCTCGTGTGGCTAAAGTGAGGGTTCAGGTGCAGGTTGTTTGGCAAGGTCGTAAGGACACTGTGTGTGTCCTCTGGCCCAGACACACACACGCTGACCTGGCGTGTATGAGCAGTGAGGTTTGGGCGAGCCAAGGATGCCATTAGTGACAGAGCAAATGAAACAAACTGATTCATTATTCGCCATCTACCATTTCCCTTATTTTTGTCCTTTTCCATAGTGAATATAGTAGCAGGATCAATACAAATGCACACATTGTGAATAAAAGATGGCCACTCTGCCCTGGCATGTGTGGCAGTGAAACTGCTCTACCTGGTGAGATGAGATATGGGGGCAGGAAGACTGATTATGGCAGAAGTGGCTCAGGGGCCAGGGGATACCACATGAGGTTTGGATGAGCCAAGGAGGTCATTAGTATGCCTAACAGAGCAAATTCAATTAACCGATTCATTATTTGCCATCTATAATTTATTTTATTTTAGTCATTTTTCCATAGTGAATATACGTTGCATTTTACATGATGTACCAATTTGTTATCTTGATTACGGAGGATGCGATCGGGCAAGACGTAAAGCCGATTTATACCTCCCGTCTGCTTTGAGTGAGACCGTCTCTGCGAATCAGGGAGGGTGGAGGCGAGTTAGAATATTGGGTACAATAAATGAGTACAGATAGAGGTAGAAGATAGATTATGCATTTAAGATCAACATCGATAAGACGCGAACAAGCCGAGTGGGCAGATAGAGCAGAGATGTGTTAAGGACAGAGGGATGGAGAAGGGATGAGAGGGCAGCATTTAGGAACGATGCAGAGCGGGGGGTTGGGAAAGAGGGGAGGTGGGTGGGAGGCCTGAGAGGATTATGATGAAGAGGATGGAGGCGAACGCTCCACTGAACAACAGGAAAACAGGAAATAATCCATTGTAGACCTCAAACATCCACTTGGTAGCTGCCAGGTGAAAGAAGAATTGCTTCTGGTATCGAACACAATCTATCATTCCTAAGAAGCTTCTCTGTATCTTTCAAACAAGTAAAGCCTCAGCACCGCAGGAGGGCCCTCAGAACAGTGTGTGTGTGTGGGTGGAGGGGGTGCTTTACTTCCATCCTCACAGTGAAGTAAGAAAGAGGATAAAGAAAATAATACACATCAAAGGCTGCATAAACCCACATTTGTTTTGATTCAAAGCACACAGCTTTAAAGATTATTATTTATGTGTGGAGTTTGTATGTTCTTCCCGTGTTGGGTGGGGTTTTCTTCCAACACTACAAAAAACAAGCAAGTTGACACTCCGTCCCTCCCCATAAGCAAGGCATGGTCACTACAACTGGGGTTGGGTCCCGGGCGCTGCCCTGTGAGGCAGCCCACTGCTCCTAGCATAGGTTAGGTTATATGCACAGAATTAATTTCCCCATGGGAATTAATAAAAAGTATTGCAAATTGAAAATATGTATACATATAAATGCACGCCTAAACTCGGATCAGTTAAGGAATATATTCCCTAATTACATAACCAAACTTGCATCACCTTCACTTTTAATGTCTGCAGGAAAATCGTTAAGTGTGTCTGTTTTGACCTGAATTTCTGAAGGGAAAATTAATTCTTAAGAGAATATCAATCTTAGCATCCTTGTGTTCAGTCTTCCCTGCAAAGTGCTCAAGTCATCTTTTGTTCATCTCCTTGTAGCACGCTGAATACATTTGCATGAAAAGAAAAGAGGTTTGCAAACAAGTTGAGTTATTCATAAAGTTATTATTAGAACTAAGTATTGAAGAAGCAGCTCTTTGCGACAGGCGCAATATGCACTACTTCAACTCTAAAACGGTCATCAGACAATGAAGACGCAAGGACATAGGCAGTATTGCAGGGTAAAACATTTATAAATTAATAAAAACATTCCCTTTTTAGTGTTTCTTTACAGCATTTCCCCCACATTTGATCAATGTCCATTTTCTAAAATGATCTTTTAAAATTATAGAAAAATATCGGTCGACATTCATAAATTTTGCATGACTCTCATTCAGTCCCTCAATGGTTCATTCATTGACGTTCTCTTCCTGTCCCACCCACCCACCTTGAATTTTTAAGACCCATCGGTTTATACATTATTTACAGTGATCAGCCAGTCCATCTCCTCTTTCAGCTTCTGCCAAAGACACCAGGGCATGTTTTGCATAGATCCCAGGGGAGAAATCTGTGGGAGAATGAGGTGGGTGGAAGAGGGGGTGTGCAGAGCTTATATGTAAGCAGGCAAAATGGAAGTGTGTGTACGTGTGTCCTCCAAACATAGAACATGGCATGTTCAGAATGGGTACAGACCAAAACAACTTTTTTGAGAGAATGTCCATGAATTGGACACGCCAATTCTGCAGTACTTGGATGTATATGTCTTGGGTGAAAAAAAAACGGCACATGAACTTAAAACATAACCTTTGACAAGCAACCCAGACAGGTGAACAAAAAATAAAATAACGGATGAGCTAAAGCTGGAGCGAAGTGTTCCATACATTACACTGATGCTTCAGGGACATAGCAATGGCAAGGCTTTGTGGAGTGTCTGATGGGCACAGTGGAGTGTTTTTTTTTTGTTTGTTAGTATAGTATCTCTTGTTAATGCCATTTGAACTGTTTTTCGGCTATGTTAAACAATCAGAGGTGATTAGCACTAGAACATGATTCCCTTGCCTTGATAATTCACATTCAACACCTTATTTAAAAGAAATGGATACAAAACAGTGCTGGCAGATCATTGTGGCCTTGTATTTGTGTGTCCAACACTTTAACCAATCGAATCGAATCGAATCGTTAAAAGTTAGCTTTTATCCAGGTTTCAACCTTGAACATCGTCATACAAAATAAAATTGGAATAGAACATGTTTAATACATGGTAAGAAAATCAAATCTACCTTGATGTCTTTCTTTACTACTGCCAGTGAAGAGGGTTTCGACTGAGACTTGCTGGCAAAATCATTGTTGTATGATTGTTGTTGTTGACTTTGTACTCTTTTGTAACACGAGTACAAGACAGGGTGTTGTGTACTTCTATACCCTTTCCCACTAGGTGCAGCTCTTGGAAAATATCTATGATTTCTTATGGTGATTTTGCATTATAAGTTTACAGCGTGAGATTTCTCTGAAGAAAAGAACATTGGTCTTCTTAAACAAATAAAGTTTCAAACATGTCTCCTTTAAAGGTAACTTCTTTGGTGTGTTGGAACAAAAACAAGGGCAAAAACAACAAGCCTAAAAATATTGGAAACAATAATATAAATGACATGGACTAATTGCAACTGACCATAACATTTTTTAACAAACTTTTTTTTATCAAACAACTCAAAAAGTAAAAAGATTTACATGCACAGACAGAGAGAGAAAGAGAGAAAGAGAGAGAGCGAGAGCTGTGGACCTCGTACTAAACCGATTGGTTGACAGACTTGTATGGACAGATGGATGGACGGAGGGCGTAGGGTATAACGTGTCAAGTGTTTTACTCTCCTCCCCTCGACCCCTGTGTGAAGCCTTGCAACTCATCAAGCCCACGAGCCTGGGGTTCTTGTGGAGAACAGACCTCTCACAGCATTTTACACCCTGGCATGATTCCCAAAAATCTTATTCTTTACAAACTGCTGGAGAGAAATACTGAATGACATAAATTTTTTGTTTGTGTTTTTAAATGGGTATTGGAACATACTACACCTTTTTTGACACGGTTTGATCAAAATGGTAGATGTGGAGACACGTCGGTTTGATCACAATGGTAGATGCAGAGAGACGACACAGAAGCGATGGCTAGCATGGATTGATGAGTCAGTTGGCAGTATGCGCAAATAAAAAACGTATTTCTTCAGAAGATGCAGCGCTATTAAAAAATAGGTACTTTGACATAGACTGGTGTAGCCACATACAACGTGTTTAACGTAAAACGTCTCAATTATATATTTTTCTTAAAACAACAAAATAAAGTGATTATAGTGTCTTGGCAACAAATGGAACAAAAGAAACCCCACAGCGAACGGAAATAAAAGTAAAACTGTCCACTGCAACGCATGAAGTCTCCCCTTAAGAGAACTTGGTATCAGAACAGAACTGAAAAGCCATGACACTGATTATACTTGGTTATTAGTGTTAACTAACTAGCAGCATGTTCAAATCCCAACTGGACAGTCAGACTGTCTAGTTTGGCCCTTTTTGCAACCAAAAACATTAAAACATTTAACCAACACTACGCTTAATACTCCCTTTTCAATCCGTCACTGTTTGGAGACTAAATAAAACCACGTTTGACAATGCCTCAAAAGAATCGGCTTGAATGAAAAGCAAAATCATTCAAGTCGGTGGTGTGAAATAACAACAACAAAACAGGTGCACCGCTCAATTACGGCCTCAAGAGATGGAGAATGGCATTTAAAAATGAAATGTGTGGATCCATACACACTCATGAAAAAATTAAATATTAAAAAGACATTTCTCCCATTTCACTGATATGTTAATAATCCCCCCCTACCCCTTTGAAAAAGTACAATGAATTCTAAACAAGATTATGAAGGCAGACATTGAGATGGTATTAAACAAAATAAAAACGAGGAAAGTGAGACTCTTTAAGTGTCCAGTTCCAACCACACTCAATTAACAAAATCTGCACTGAGATTATATGATGCGTATTGACATGTTGAAAAATACCAATCATAAAACACAAAGACTCAAAGCAATTTGATGCTTTGAGGTCATTGGTGAATTCATTTAATTATTTTGTATTAGACCCGTGCTTTTTTCTCCCCTAAGAGTCCTTATCGGAACACTAACAAAGTATTATCAGCGTCCGACACGATGTCATTTAACTTCAGTGACGGCTTAAGCTGATTTGAGATTTGTAAACCAATGGAAGTTGATTGAAAAGCCACCATTGTCCATGTTTTTCTTTTCTAAATGAAGATTAACTATTGGTTGGGGTGTTGATGGTTTCTCACAAAAGAACACCCTACAGTCTTGAAATTGAGGGCAGACTTGTACTGAGTCGTTCGGCAGCCATTTCCTTTAACTGTGGCCCTCGTGTGGCCAAACAAAACTATGGCATGTGTATATATAAACTCCCAAATCTAGAGAATCTACAAATACTTTCTATATATAGTATTCATACATAAATATTATATACATGATATGCACAGTAGAGGGGGTTGAATGTGTCGCACTCCACTTTACATAGATATCCTACACCATTGTCTAAGAAAATGTCATACATTTATTTTACTATATTTGTTGACTAAGCCCCCCCCCCCCCCCCTTTTTTTGTTTTCATTCATATGGCAAAGTAGCGGTAACCTCCGTGTTCCAGCCTGACCTCGAGTGGTAGGAGAATGGCAGTGCACCTATTGCGAGCAACGGCCCGAGCCTGAAGCCTCGGGTCATACCAAGTAGAGGGCAAACGCAGGGGTCCCCCTTTACTCCTCAGCGGCCTGGCTCTGACTGAAGGGCATGGCGACGGCGTGCTCCTGGGCCAGGGCGGCCAGCTCCTTGAGGAACTCGCAGAACACCACGGCGCAGTAGACGGCGTTCTTCACCCGCAGTGCCTCCGCCTGCCTCTCCAGGCCCGATGCCCCGCCCCCTCCCCCACCGCTGATGCTGGGGCCGCCGCCGCCACGGAACAGAGCGCTGTGCAGGGACTGGCCGCCGTCGCGCACGTGCGCCAGGGCCAGCTGCGCGGCGTGGCGCGCCCGCGTGGGGCTGTTGGTGTGGCGCAGGATGAGGTCGCCCAGGGACGGCTTGCGGCTCTTCACTGCAACGAGCGACGTGAAGGGAAGAAATACGCAAACGGGACAAAAACAACGACGTGGCAAGATTAGGTCCTTTGTGGATTTTTTAACTACATGCAATTAAACATTCAAATTAACTCGAGAGAGTGACTCATTTCTATTTCTCTGGACGTCGTCCTCTACAGGACTTTTGTGGTCAACTCATGAGGAGGATTCAGCGTCGGCCATGCCAATGTTTTCCTATGGAGGTGAGCGCGGCAGCCCAAATTAGCGTTGACGCTGATTTTCCACCTTGACGCTACGCTCAGAGCTCCCACAATTTCAACTTTGACCCGCTTGATGCTGACCTCTGGAATCGCGTCCAGTCAGATTACAGCTTTGTAAGCCAACGATTCTCTTTCCTTTCTAAACTTAAATACATGTTTATATGATTTTATGGGGTAGGTTGGCTGGATGCTCATCATGTGTTGTACCGCTTTAGTCCGTGGAATGGGATGGAACCAGCCAATGGGCTGGCTTCATTTGAGAACATGGGAGTTGATGAGAGAGCCTCTGCCAGGGTCTGATCCAGGTCTCCACTCATAATGACTGGACTTTTGCAGTGTCTTGCTGTTACTCTCACACTCATTAGTGGGTACAGATGGCCCAATACCACCCCCTCCCCAGCTCACCTGCATTGTTGATTTTTCTGTACCTCGTTCATAGCCTGACAAGCTTCAGGGCCAAGAGTGTTTATATTAACACGCTGATCTGGTTTTTGTCCCCCCTTAAATATTACCGTACGCGTGTGCACGTGTGTGGGTGCCTCACCCAGTGAATCGGAGCGTCGCAGGGTCGGTACCACCATGGGTGACTCAGTCCAGTCCACTTTCCCCCGGGCGGCGAGGTACCGCTGGGCCTTCCTCAGCATGGCGGGAAAGTCCTCGTGGGATGCCGCAAACGCCTCGATCCGGTTCTTGACCGAACCGAGGACCTGCAAGCGGGGGTTTTATGGGTTTGAAAGTATCACTAAACTTTGAGACGCAAATGTGTCATCGTCTCGTCAATGTACTGCCTCGGTATGTAACAAGGTTGAAACATGGCAGAGATAAAACTATAACTAGTCTGTTCTGGGCAGGGTGAAGAGAGGGCAGCCCAGAGAGAACAGTGGACCAAGAACAAGGTGTTCTATAAGTGGGTCAGATTCCTAATAGCTTATAATACAATACTACTGAAAGAAGTGCACCATGCACATCTAAACCAATCAGGAGTACATTCAAACTGGACCATAGATTCGGTGCAAGCAGCCGATGACAATAAGTAGCCAGTAGAAGAATGTCACAGTAGCTTTGTGAAACCATCTCGATCTCGCAAGTTCATATTCTGTTTCTCCCTGCAGATCAGTCTGGCCTCAATACCAGTGAAAGGTATTCCAAAAATATAAAAATGCTAGGACCAATCAGCGCTTGGGGGAGGGAGTTTCAGTTCATGACTAACAAGGAGCACCGCAGTCTGCTGAATATAAAACAACAATGGCGGCACAATAGGAAAGTGTAGCCATCTACGGAGCAATCAAAACAGTTTTTCTCTGAAATAGACTGAATAACGATGTTAAAGATGAACAGAAATCTGCATGGAAGGCTTTTCTCAGATTAGAATATGCTTTTGAGTTACTTCCAACCTGATTCGGAGAGAGCACGAGCGACACGGATTGGCTGGAGTTTTTGGAATAACAAAGGTGGCAGCGTTTTTTGGAAAGCAATTGCTGTGGTACATAAATATCAGGATGGTCTCAGGAGGCTAGCGTGGCCTACCTGGAGGAGAGACTTGACACTAGGCTGGAAGACCATGTTGGTGTTGAGCAGGAAGGAGCGGAGCAGGGGCTGAGGGTAGCAGGCCAACTGGGCCACGATGCCCGTCAGCAGGATGTTGACATACAGGGAGTTCTGGACCATGTTCTCAAGCTTGGCAAACAGGACCACCATGAACGGGCCTGGCAGACAGAATCACAGTGTGGGCAAGATGACAGATTACGTTTAAACAACATGTGTTTTGGCTGGTGTAAAACTATCTTTTTTTGTTTTACGCTGATGAACAAAGCTCACGTTGTAGGGCTGCAACGGTTCGTTTATGAATCGTTTAGTCGATCTACAGAAACATTTATAAAATCTAATTTTGATAATTGATTCATCGTTTAAGTAATTTATCCAGTACAAAGAAACCATTAAAGCAACAACGCTGTTCTCCTTCTTACAATTTCTCCATCTTTCAATTGGCAAATAGACGTGTATGTTTGGACAACAATGGAAGTCGATGTCCATTGTTGTCCAAAAATAGGTATCAAATCCCATAGGAGTCCTTTTGGTTTGGCCAGCAGAATATACTCATTTGGAAAAGTTCCGTAAGCATTTGTGTTTAAGCCATCATGGTATTTTCAGAGAGTAATGACAGTTGGTTGAATTGGTCTTGACAATATTGGTCTTGACGTGTGACACTGTAAGACTAAACAAAAATGTATACGTCAAAGTTCAGGACAGCTATATAACTGTAGCAACTGTTTTTAATCAGGTCTTCCTTACAGTGATGATCTAGAAGATTTCCATTTACTTGTCTTCACAGGGATACAAAAGGTGTCTCCACCGACAACCAGTTTGTAACATTCATAAAACTACAAATGCAAGTTCTTTCATCAGTGGGCCATAGGCTCAGACACCAGTCACATGCATTGATTTATATGAAAATCTTCGAGATGACCACTTTAATGGCATCTTAAAAATGTCATATTTTAGCTATCATGGATCTTCTACATAAATACATTCCATTACTGCCAACCAAGTGGAAAATATTATAACATAACATATTTGTGTACCCCAGTTTACCAGAATCTCACCTGTGTAGGGCTGACTGGCAGGCTGACCCAGAGGTCTGGCAGGACTGCTCACCACAGAGCCGTGCACCCTGACCTCGCCTCCACTCCCCATGGTAGTCTGATCGGTCTCTGGGGGACCGGTCAACAGGGGGCCTCCCTCTTCCTCCTCCTCCACCTCCTCTTCCACCTCCCCCTCCTGCTGCTGCATGGAGGACAGAGGGTCTCTGTTCTCGTCCGGAGCTGCGTCTCGGCTGCGCTCCTGCACCAGGGCCTCCAGCTTGCTGAGTACCTGGTTGAAGGCCTCGATGCTGATGCCCTGGCCGTTGGAGTCCCCGGGAAGCAGCTGGTCCGCCGGTGCCTGCTGCAGCAGCTCCTCCATCAGGCTCTCCACCGACTGCGGCCTGGGGTCCTGGAGGGCCGCCTCGGGAAGACGCGACGCGGCACCGGGCGCATTTGCCCCGTCGATGTCCGACACCGACGGGTTGCGGGAGCTCTGGGCCGGGCGGGGCTTCGCCCGTAGCGGCGCTTCTTCCTCGCTGAGGTGCCCGTTGTCCTGACCGTGCGGGAGCGGGAGCGAGGCGGAGCTGTTCTGGTTGGAGCTCTCGTCCAAATGTTGCGGAGGAGGAGGAGGAGGAGGAGGAGGAGGAGGAGGAGGCGGCTGCTGCGCTGGAGGCTCCCCGAAGTCCCGTTTGACCTTCTTGACCTCCATCCCCCTGTCCCGGCTGTCTGACGAGCAGCACCCTTCCGCCGGAGCCGCGGTGCCGTTGGATAGAGCCGCCGGGTTGGACGACGGCGACGACGGGGGCGGACGGCGAGGGGCCGAAGAGGAAGCGGGGCGCGGGGCAGCCTGAGAGTCGCTGGCGACGGCGGACGCCTCCGCGGGACGGAAGAGAGGCGGCGCGGCGCTGGAGAGCGGTTCCTCCCTCTGCAGGCTGCGCTTCTTGGAGCGCGGCGTGAGGCTGATGCAGTTGTTCTTGCCGATGGTCACGTCCCACTCGCCGCTGTCGCGCTCCGAGCTGCTCCACTCCGAGCGCGCCGCCGCCACGACCGCCGCCCTCTGCTGGCCGGGGGGGGTGCTGCCGGCTCCTCCCCCCTGCTGGAAGGAGAAGTGCTCGTGGAACATGGCCATGGAGGGGTTGCAGGCGGACGGCGGTGGCGGAGGCAGGGCCGTACCGGGCGCCGGGTTCTCTCCGTCGTAGGGCGCCGACCAGTCCCGGCAGGCCCAGGAGCAGAGCTCGATGCCCCGCCGAGCGTCCCGGAGGTACTCTAGGTAGCCCGACTCCCAGTCCAGACAGTCGAAGGAGACCTGCTGCTGGTGCATGGGGCTGTCCGGGGGATCGGGGGGCCCGCTGCCCCGCGGGGACGAGGGCACGACCTCCGCGTTAGTCGGGGTCGGTGGAGCCCCTCCCCCCGACACCCCCCCGCTGCTCTGCTGGCGGATGAAGAGCGCGAGGCGGGACGGGGTGCTGGGCCTTGGCTGGACGGGGGACTCCGCACTGGGGCTGCTGAGCGCTGCGGACACAGAGGAACCGACGTTAGTCAAGTTGAGTGTGATTCACGTGTTCGCCCCGAGTGCGTTGTTGTAGTTACAGTAACGGAGGACAAGGAGTCAAGAGGAGTGACTTAGTGACTCCGGTGACAGGCAGCACTAAGAGATGACTGTGTGTGTTCAAATCCCCATACAGCTTTTTGGCCGGTTCCAGTGGCTTACCTTTCCCCCAAAATGCACCGTCGTCCTCCCGCTCGCCAGGGGGCGCTGCGCCCAGCCGGCAACATTCGGGGATGAGGGACAGGAACTTGTCCGCACACTTGCCGTACACGTCGGTCTCCCGGACGGCACGGCGCTGACTCAGCATGACATGGGTGCAGGGCAGTAGATACCTTGGGGAGGGGGGGAGGGGGAAGAGGGTTGGACACAAAGATGTGACACACGGTATAACCTACGGTCGGACGTTGGTTTCGGTTTGAGGGTCTGCTTCCAGTAGAGTATCGTTCAAAATTTTCAATACCAATATGCTTCATCTTTTGGTATCTTGCTTTGGGTGTTACATATTTATTTAAAGCTGCTGTAGGTAAGACTTGAGAGTTGTAAAGAGAGAGAGTGACGAGCAGAAAAGAGCTAGGTTCGAAAACTAAACAACCAAATAAACTTCTTGCATGTCGTGGCAACTGTCAATCACCTGTGATGACAGTGACAGGCAAGATGGATTTCCTGAACCAATCAGGGAAAAGATTACCTGATTGGTCAGCAATTCCGCAGAGTGGGAACCCAATAGAGTGCCATGTGGATTGGGGATTACCTGAGAACCAGCTGCAGCATGAGGTCTTCACAGTTGAGGGAGAGGAGAGTCCTGAAGAGGCTCAGCGACACCATGCAGAGCTGCGGGACTCAATTACATTACTATTGTACCTTAGACACAAATCGCAACACATAAAAAGAAAGAACATCCAAAGTAGTTTGGGCGACCCAAAATAGGATAGGATGCTGAGCGTTCTCAAATGTGTCATGAAATGTTTTAATGACCCTATTCTTCTACTAGGTCCTGGATCAAAATAAAAAGAAAGCCTTGGCAACTCCCTGGCATATCAAATCTAGCCACTATAAAGTAGTTAGTCGTGTGTTTCGTATATGCTCTGCTAGTAGACATTAGTCTGAACTGTGTACAGCCATCAAGCAACAATGTTGACGATCGAAGACACACACACACACACACCCCCACTCACCCTCGAATTGCTGCTGATCCGCGTGAGCAGTGTGTCCAAGATAGTATCGTTGTCATGGCGATGCATCAGGATGAAGCGCAGGAAGGTCTTCAGTAGGGCCTTCTCTGTGATGCTGCGCAGGAACAAGTCAAGGTAGGCTGTGCTGGCGATCATCTCATCCACAGAAGACTGGATGCCACACCGGGAAGGGGAAACGGAAACAACAAGAGAAGTCAATGAAGAGTAGAGATGAACCATTGAAACATGAAACCAGTATAATCAGTTTAGTATGATGTGATTACATGGATGAAGGATGTGTATTGGCCATCAGAATTTGATTTGCCATAGTGGGGGCCATTTGAGGATACTTCAATTGTGTAATCAATGTTATTTGCAGTTGGAATGTAATGCACGCCTGGCAGACTTAGTGTCATAATCTTAAAGATTTGTTAGACAGGAAATTAGATATCAAGGTGAAAATTACTTGTTGGCTTAAAGTTTCATAAGTACCTAACCAGATGGCATCCTTGGTAGGTTGCTTTTTGCAAGCATGCAAGAATGAAATGACTCATGCTGCACTTTGGCATCTTATGGGTGGTAGGCTCAACCATTGCATGCTCATTTTCACGTACAGCTCTAGGAAGGAAGGTTTAACCGCCAACCACTTCCTGCCCCAGGGCTTTCTCGAAGCACCCTAATGCGAAATTGATAGTCGCCGTGATGCGCTGTTCATGAGGTGTGTGGCCTGCATAGTCACTGCTTTGCCTTAATGGTGGACAGGCAGGTCACGCCCTCTGCTCACGACGCTTCCAACACTTCAGAGTTGCGTGTCGCACGACAGAACCACTATGTACCGTGCATGAGGTCCATGATCACGTGGTTTTCTGTTCAGACGCGGTGACTATAAACCAGGCTTGAGTGGTGACCTGACCCACCTCCCACGCTGAGGGGGAGAACCTCTACAACCGCGAGCCCCAACCGTGTTCCGCCCTCTCACCTTGTGCAGCGCGGGGCCCACCACGGGCACCAGGAAGCCGTTGTGGAGGTAGTCCAGCAGCTGGGAGCTGACCAGCGGGTGGGACACCTGCACCACGGCGTTGCAGAACTCCAGGGAGTTCATGAAGAGCACCAGGGACGACACGCCCATCCAGTCCTCGCGGCGCAGCGCGTGCCAGTCGTCGCCGCGCACCTCGATCTTCCTGGGGAGGGAGGAGTAGAGGGCGCTGAGGCCCGTGGCCAGCACCTGGGGGGGGGGGGGGGGGATGGATGGAAACAAGGGCGGTCAGTTGGGGGTAACCGTTCAACATTGGGCGAGACGTGACTGTTCAGTCCTCATGAGCTTCTTGAGGCTCATGAGGGGCCATAGTCTTGTACACCACCCCCTGTATGTACATAGTACGTAGATATAGACATTCAGGTACATGGTGTTTTGATAGGGAACAGCTCAAGACAAGGCGTGTGGCTTTTCAGCCAAAGGGGTCCCAGCATGCTTTAATGGTGGTAAAGGTGGAAAATTGGCTTTAACAGGCCGGGCACCATCAGTGAGCTCAAGAGATAAACTGAATAATACACTCAAGGGGCTGACTACACTGACAGGAGTGCACTGAGATTGAGAAACTGAAAGGAGGAGGGAGCGATAGATCAAAGCATTCTCTTGATGAAAACCAACACCTCGCCCACTAGAACCCCCCCACACACACACACACACACACACACACACACACACACACACACACACACACACACACACACACACACACACACACACACACACACACACACACACACACACACACACAGTGGAGAAAGGAGACAGATACCGCACACAAACACACACATACACAGATACTTCATAACTACAATTTTTTGTGGTGGTGAGAATGTGCTGTGGGCTGAGTGGACGGGGGGGTGGGGGGGGGGGGTGAGGGAGGAAGGAGTAAATAGAGCGAGAAGGATGTTGCTAGCGTGAAGGGTAGTGATGCTCTAGCAATAGGAGCAGCTGTGGCCCCAGCATTTGGTGCTTTGGCACCTCCTCTGGTCCTTCTGCCCATTAAGTAGGTTAGACCGAAACTCATACATAATTCAGAGTGTGTGAGAGTGTGTGTGTCTGTGTGCGAGTGTGTTGAGGTGGGGGCATAGCAGAGCTAGCTTTAAGTATAAATACAGGTAGAGGGGGCAGGGTGGATATTAAGAAATCTCAGACAAAAATCGTAAGCCATTAATCAATACTGTCGCCAAACACGGATGTTATACACAAAGCAATAGCAGGCAGCCAATATCTTAGCTGGTACATACAATTAAATATTTAACGTAACGTCTAATGTACCACACTTTATTTATTTTGTTAGCCTAGCAAAAAATATAGCATAGTTTCCTTGGTTGTATTCGTGCAGTAGTCCAAGAAGCCAGAGTATGTATTATGGTGTAGGGCTAGCCAAGCGCTCAACAAACTTTAGCACAAAGGTTTTGGTTGCTTTTCATTCTTTAACCATTAACCACCACTTCCTCAGTGTGTACATCAGAGAGGACCTCACATGGTTCAGGCAGTCAGCCTTGTGCCAATGTTCTTGGACACTTTGTTATTGTACATTTTATGTTTAACATGTATTTAACTGTTTATATGATATATTTGACACATTTGGTGATATGACTGCTGCTCCTTGGTTTTTTATATTTTGAGTGCGTCATTTAAAATACCGTGCTACGTAGTTGACCATCGCCTCCTGGTGACAATTTAAATTTAGAGAATGACCCAGGCTTGTATTGTGACGATTAACGGTGACATTTAAGGGTGGTACTAAAGATGCAACTAGAAAAGCGAGTTTTGTCTAGGTTTTGAAAAGTGATTACAAAATGCACAAAGATTATCTGCAAGCAGAAAGTCAAACATTAAGAACATCTGAGGAGAGATTTGTATCTAGCTGGACTGGGAGGGATACACACACACACACACACACACACTTCCCTTTTATTCATTATCAGCTTCCATCAGTGCTGCATCAGACTGTGTAAGCAAAATAAACAAACATACACCACACTCACACATTCGAGTCTCATGAAACCTGGTGTTGAAACCACGGCCAGATTAGATTAGCACTGCAAGTCATCACATTGCTGTTGGACATTTGCACAGTTTGTCGTTTGAAGAGACTTACTAATTAATCCCAGCTGTAGTGGATTTCGTTCCAAGTTCAACTTGGATAAAAATGTCCATGTGATGCCAACTGTCAACCAAGGCTAGATCAAAGTTCCATATGATGCCAGCTGGTAAACAAGGTAAACAAGCCTCCAGCAACATGACTGGTCAAAACCAAATGTGAAGCGAAACAAACTGACCCGTTCACCCAGATTTGAGCTGGTCTTTAGACTATTCGTCTAGAGACTACCATTATTGCAACACATCCATCCCCCCACACACTGTCTCCCGCCATCCACTGACCGGGCAGAAGTAGGAGTTCTCGGCGATGTAGCGCGCCACCGCCTGGTGGCTGGCCGAGGCGGCCATGACCAGCAGCAGGGCGTCGCGTGCCTGCTGTCCCATGGCGCCGTCACGGTGGATGAAGGGCACCAGCAGGGAGAAGATGAGCAGGTTGGCCGGGCCCTGCTGGATGGGTGCGGCCCGGAAGAGCATCTCCAGCACCACGGGCTGCCGAGCCATGGTCACACACACCTGGTGGGGGAAACTGCAAGGTTTAAACGTATAAAATGGCTAGGTGGCTCAACCCGCTAGTGTGCTAACCACGTAGGCAATACGTCTTAGTGACCCAGGTTCAACTGGGTCGCTACTTTTCATTCCCTTTCTTCTTCAACCCACTGTCCTGTCTCTTTTCACTGTCCTGTCCATGAAGGCACAAAAAAGCCCATACAAATATATGTTCAAAAGGACAGTGGGTAACGTAGAGAACGTAGAGGATTCTAAAGCTCTGTGGCCATGAAGGTTACGGGAGAATAATATGTTGCTCGATAGGCAGTGGGCTAGTACATAAATATATTTCGCAATATTTTACTAACCTTTTTCATTTACTTTAAAGATGGGTACATTTTAAATGACTGCAGGCTACTTGTGTGTGTGTGTGTGTGTGTGTGTGTGTGTGTGTGTGTGTGTGTGTGTGTGTGTGTGTGTGTGTGTGTGTGTGTGTGTGTGTGTGTGTGTGTGTGTGTGTGTGTGTGTGTGTGTGTGTGTGTGTGTGTGTGTGTGTGTGTGTGTGCATACACAGAAGATGCCATGTCAGTCCGGTCCGGTACCTGATTGAGCAGGAGCACGAGGCTGTTCTCCAGGGCGGGGGGGCAGCCCAGCTGGGGGTCGGCGCAGGCCCCCAGCAGGCCCAGCAGCGGCTGGAGCACGGCCATGTGCTGCAGCAGCGGCTGCTGGGACTGGCCGATCAGCATCTCAAACAGCTTCAGCAGCGCCCCCTGGCTGTCGGGGTCCAGGCCGCGCCGGAGGTGCCACTGCACCAGCCGCTCCAGGATGTTCTCGGTGACCACCAGCTCTAGGATGGGGCCCGGGGCCGGCGGGCCGCCAGCGTCCGGGCCGTCCCTGGGCCGCTCCTCGGCCAGCAGACACAGCATTTGGTCGGTGTGGTTCCTCACCGCCGCCAGGTCGTCGCTGGACGACGAGGGCTCGCGCTGCTCCACCACCCAGGAAACCTGAGGAAGAGGGGGAGGACAAAGTCAGAGGAAGGGAGTACAGTGAGAAACCGCCCTGCATGCCTCAAGAAGCTTGGTGTTTTAGTTAGTGAGTCATTCTTTTATTCGTTTCATTGAGGTTGAAAAAGAACCTGGAAAATCTGTTCCACGGCTTGCAAGTTCAAGCAGGATTGTTGTGCAACTTAATACCATAAGCTACACTGCAAAAAAAAACAAGACTGGGAGAATGTTGGCAGGTTGTATCGGTTGTTAAAATAATTATTCTGTCTGGCAGTTTGCAGTATCTCGTGTCAAATAATACTAACATGAGACCACAGCCTACGACAGAGCCAGGCCGCCTTCAGTGGATAGCCACTTGGTACACAGACACACCTACTCGTAACATAATGTCATCTTCTAATGCACTCACATCTGAGTGAAAAGTGCATCCCCTCCCACCTCTGGGTCTCTCTCTAACACACGAGAGAAAAAATAATCTATAACACAGCAAACCCTGAAAGCATGCATCAGTTTAGCCCGCCGCTCTGGTGGAGTCCTAAGACACTGGGAATTGATTTTTCGACAGGCCGATAGCAGGGAATGCAGCCAGATACCAAGAGGGCAGTTCAAATCAGCTACATGCTCTGCAGTTCTGAACGTGAAAAACTGGCCCTTTAGGGGAAAGCAGTACACTATTCAACCATTTCTAAACAAACCCAGCTTTATATGTGAAGCATAATGACATTACAATTCCATTTTAATTCATGATATTGATCCGTCCATTTATGTTTCATGATTTGGTCAAATCAACGAATGAATGAATGCGGACCCGAATCAATTCATTGCTAAATCATAATGGTGTGTGTGTGTGTGTGTGTGTGTGTGTGTGTGTGTGTGTGTGTGTGTGTGTGTGTGTGTGTGTGTGTGTGTGTGTGTGTGTGTGTGTGTGTGTGTGTGTGTGTGTGTGTGTGTGTGTGTGTGTGTGTCTGTCTTCACCTGTCTCCAGTGGTTCTCAAACACCATGAGGCAGGTCTCCGGGTCGGCAGTGCAAGGGCCGGCGGGGGCCGCGCTCCGACCCGACCGACTGCCGGGCCCCCTGGGGTTCAAGCGGCTCAGCCAGCTCATGCTGGACGGAGCCTGTAGGGCTGGGGATGGGGGATGGGGAGAGGTGGGTTGGTGGAGGAATAGGTTGGATTGCCTGTGAAGGCGTGTGGAAGGACAAGCCCAAAAGAGGATGCTCAGGTGTATGTAAGAGGGCGGCCAAAAGGTCTAGGAACAGAGGGAGGTGGAAGGGGGTCGAGAGAGAAATAGGGAAATAAGAAGGAAGGAAGAAAGAAAGGAGACAGGAGGAAAAGAGTGAGAGAGAGAGAGAAGGAGGGGAGAAAGGAAGGAGGGAGGGGGAGAGGAGGAGGGACAGTTATCTATCAACCAGGAGAAGGTAAATACATAGACCGGTAGAAAGAGGAGTAGGGGTAGGGGGAGGGATGGGGTGAGAGGTAAGGAAGGATGGCTTCTTCCTTTTGGTTTGGAGAGGACGGTGAGCGTCGCGCGGCAGAGAGGATTTTGCTTAGGAGGTCAAAAGGTTGGCTTGGGAGGTGGGTGTGGTCCACTCCCCGGCAGGGGGGGCGTGCATCAGCTCCACTCTGCAGATCCTGTCATCCAGTCTGAAGGCGACACCACTCCATAGAGGCGGCCGGACAGAGCCACTCTACTCTGTGGGAGGGAAAGAGGAAAAAAAGGTAATCATTAACAACTTAACACGTGTACGTGTCGTGTCGTCCGCACTGAGGTGTCCTTGTCCACAATGCCAATGAACATGCAAATCATCAGATCAGAGGAGGGTTTCAGCCTAGCCCTTATATTGGCTGGCAACTATGTCTGATAAGATTCTAATTTACCAGCCAAATGAGTAATACACGTAATGATATGTGCTTGCGTAAAAATACATAGCCAAACTATTTTTGTTGGAACAAAATGCGGCCCAGAAAAATCGGTTCTTCTTCAGTTTTATTGCCGGTACTGACTTGAAGTTTTCCGCATGTTCCTCTTCATTGCTACCGTTAGTAGGGGTTGGGGTTGAAAATAGTTCCAAATAATTTCAGATGGGACCTCTGTTTCGAAGGGCTTTGTGTAATTGTTGCAAGTGTGTGTCGCAGGAGGGCAGTATTAGTCTATGCATTCAGTAAGCCACACACTAACGCAAATTCACAGAAAATTTGCCTATCGATCTATGCTCAAAATTAGAAATTAAATTGTAATTATTATACATTTTGGTATTGCAATATTGTGTTACTTTGTTTAATAGCCTAAAAATATAAAACAGATAAGATGGCCGTCAACACTTATATTTACCGGCCAATTGAAATTGTAGTCGGCCAACGGCCGGTAAACGCCGGCTAATGTAAACCCTGGTTCAAGAGGTACAAAGGCATCCAGTGTGATTGCAGAATAATGCTCTGTCTCATGCAGGAAAAGGAATAGATTGAACCATCATGTAGCTCAGAGTGTAGTAGTTGACCAAGCTTGCATTGTGACACAGCAGTTACACAGGGAAAGGCATTCACAAACATAACTGTAAAATGTTCATTCAAGCATTCAGAAAACCTTCCAAGAATCGACTAACAAACCCCTATCGGTCAAAAGGTTTTTCCTTTTTTTTCACACCATCTCTCTGGTGTCCTAAAATATGGCAACAACAGCATCAACCATCCACCATGATTATGACCAATAGCTTCCAATTTGTTTACACTGGCAAAGGCTTGTTCACAACAGAGCTCAAAAACCATGACCAGAAAACCTCGTCCTGAAGGACAAACAATGTAATATTACATAACAGATGAGAGGCTGCTGGTACTGCTATAATAGCTTCCAAAGAGAAGTACGGTGCATATCCCTACTGTCTGTGTATACGGATGTGAAGAAGAAGGGGACGACAAGGGACTAAATATCAAAGCCCTTTAGCCTTAGTTGGGCAACATAAGGTAAGCGGTGGAGAATGAAGAAAGGTAGAACGAGCAAAGGGCAATGAGCAAACTGAAGAACAATGTCAAACATCATTGCAATTAACAGTAGATGCAAAGATACCATTACAAATGGACTTGAATTAATGAGTGTTGGTTTGTATGGAAAGATGATACAATGGTAGTTCGTATTTCGGAATGCATGAGTATTAATGGAAATGTTTTCTTTCGTGACCATCATGTATGAGGAATATATAAACAGAAGAATACAATAATACCGACAGCTAATACAAAGTTGACACATGATGCCACTGGAAACGTTGGTTCAATCTAAAAATATGAATAAAAGAGCCAATCAATGAACACATTACAATTGTGGAAAATGGTAATATTAGAACTGCTCTTCTCTTAATTTTCTCCCTTCTACCCTTCTATCCTTTCTTCCCCAACCACACACACCACACATGTTCTGTGATAAACCCAGGAAAATAATGCTTCACAAGACAACAGCACACCACTCAGCAGGGCAGGGCACCATTTGGACTTAATCAAGAGCCACTGGGAATTTAGTATGAGCTGTATTGTTTGTTTTTTTATGCTGAATCTTTGGAACCCTGTGTGGTTATTTCAACATTATGGCACTGTGGCCAAAAAAAACAAAATATTGTTTTCAGAAGGACTTCGAAAAAAGTAAAATGCTGTAGAACGAATTGTTGGAGGGGGAAGACAGTGAAACGTTTTTTGGTCAAGGGAGTTTTCGGTGCCACATGCCAGCCAGTCTAGTGCCAGGACTGAGGCTAAAGCGCCCATGAGCAGTGTTTTCTAACCATAGCATTGAATGAGCACTGGTACCGGACACTAGAGGAAGATGACAGAGCAGCACTGAAATTCCCCAGTACGCCCCACCCTGAACTTCCAGGAAACAACTAGCTAGGAGAAGAGGGAGGGACGGTTGGCGGTTATTTTCCAGGAGTCATGTGGGGATCGCTTGGCCTCTCTGACATCAGTTCACCGTGTCAATGGGTTTGGGCACTCTTTAAGAAAGAAAACGGCCATCGGCCAAAACTGAGAATAAAAAATTATAATTGGAAAAACAACATCCAAAATAAGCTTCACGTGACCTTTTTTTGCCTCATTACGGAAAGAGAAAACAGAAAACTCATTGCACTTTGTCCTTGCTATTATCCAGCTAATGTTCTAAGCTGACTGGAGTCAGGGCTTGAGGAAGACGCAACCTAGCTACGCCTTCCAAAATGCACACTGTTTCACTGGAAAAGGTGCAAAGTCCACCTGTGTATGACACAAAGACGTTTATCGCCCTGGGGCTGCACCCAGACCAACCATAATGTGCATGTGTACCAACTATAATAACTTCAGTCAGACCAATGGCAAATTAAACCCATATATTTCTGTAAAGGTTTATGTAGGCTAAATAAAATATATATTTTGTTTACCTTTTTAAATAATTTAAATGTATGACAGTATCAGAGTTTTACCTAAAATATGCTGTGTTAGTGTTCCTTTTTCTGTTGCGCTATATGTCTGACATTGTTTACATTTATCTGCTTTTATTGGGTTTCTATTGCTGGCTTAAGTGAACGTAACATGATGAGATCAGTGTTATTGCAGATACGGTCAACCTGAATAAAGCAGCTTTTTAAATTACTCTTATTCGTTGGGTCTATGCTTTTAATGTCCAAAATTATAGTCTAGCAACATAATTACATCCCTTGTAGTCTGTTTATTTGTTTCAATTAGAGCTCGCCTGGTGCTAGCCAGACAGTTTCTTGCGCAAGGCCTAAAATTTGATGGCACGGTTACTGTAATCACACTGCATGGCAACGCACAGACCTGTACCTAACCCATTCCAGGGCCTGCTCTCAAGGGAGTGAGGGACCTGATGCGTCATGACACCTGTTGGGACACAAGGGTGAGTGGTTCACAGTAAAAGCTAGCAACGTAACCTGTGGTGTGGATGCAGGTTAAGTTAGGTCACATATTTGTTTTTTGTTACGTTAGGTCACATATCTCCATGTTTGTGACAGGCTAGGCTAGTCAAGTTGAGTATAGAACGGAATTAGAACTGCAAAATTATTTGCACAAGATTATTTTGATAAGATTAGAATATTAATGTGTCATATATGTTGATGTTATCACAACTCATATATTTGCTTTAATCAATTGTCAAATTCTAAGTATTTAATGGTTGTTTCTTTTGTCAGACACACACACACACACACACACACACACACATACATAGATACAGTATATAAAATGAAAGATTACTGGAATACATGAGTTTTGTTCTTGCTTGACCCATCACACATAACTGGAATCAGAGCTCAGATCCCAGCTAATGAATGGGCTAGAAATGACACAAGCAGTGTTCAGACTGTTTGAATCACACAACCAAAATGAAAAAGTCACAAGGGCTTAACTATTATAGGCATGCAGCAGGTCAGTCGCAGACCACCTCATGCCGAGATAACCATGGCAGCTTTTACACCACTTTTTTTTGTACCACAAAATGTGAGGACAAATCAAACAATAAGGGCCCAATGAAGTGATTGACCACAGGATTCTCAAATTCCCCACAATATTCAGTGTATCAATACTCCTGTCTATACTCAGCTCAGCACCGAATTGCAAGTCAAGAAAGTAGGTTACCCTATTGCCTCATAGGATGCCTTCATAATCTACATGGAAACTGTGGCTTGTAGAGAGAAAATAAACGGGCCTATGAATTAAACAAGCAATCTTACCTGACCTGTAGCTGGTCAGCAGTGTAGACTATATCTTCATGCTGTCCCTGATCGAGGGAAAGGGAGAAGCATGGCACATGGCCCCAGTTGATCTTGGGACTTGGGGTAGCCTGGGACCGTTCAAACTAGGATCTGGAATTGTACCTGCAGATGCAAAAGATGTGGAGTTTGATGCTGTGTAAAAGGGACGTGGCATTATATCATATTTTATTCCAGTTCATTCCAATGATCAGTTAATCTACTTTCTTATCCCCCAACTAGAGGACTGTTGCATATTATTCGAGATTCAGGAGTATGTTCATTTTCACTGCACATTTCTGAAGGAGGAGACTATAACACAACCAGCTCAAAGTGTTAATAATGGGTTCTTGTGGCAGTGGGAGGACAATGATGGCCAATTGTCTGGTTGGTTACATACACACATTTGTTTGATTGCCTTTCTAAAAGAAAAACCCTGCACATACAACATTATTTTATAACCCTTGCATGTTTAGCAGCTTAAGTACTTGTGACTTTGCCTGGGGTGACATCCGTTTCTGCAGTGTAGTTCATTATTACCTTTAAAAGACAACCTTCTTGCAAAGACAATGCAAGGACTCTCATTTTATCTCTAAAGCATTCTTCTGTCTCTAAAACCTATGGGAAGACAGGTGCATCTATGGATCTCAAATGATTGGGCATAGCTAGTCAAAACTACTGATATATGTTGTTTTCAGGCAAAGTTATTTTAGCAGTAATAAACCAAGAAAGCATGTCTAAATGACTGCAGACTGGAGTTTAACAGAGCACCCCTTGTACTGTGGTCAGCTTTCAGTTAGCCCTATGAAGCCCAACTAACAAAAGCTCTGAAGGAGTGGGAAGCATTGTGACTTGATTTGGATCTTGAGATACACTTCTACTCTATTTACTCAAACATGGCCTCCACTCTAATGTATGAGGCTCTGGCAAATTATCCAAATAAGGCCAAGGTAGCAGGTTCATTGAAGGTAGAATAATCTGCATCCTTGACGCAATCAAAGTGGTTTCAGCTAGGCTTTGTTGTGTGTGTTCAGCACTACACTTTAAACTCCATTGTTTCCTATGGCTTGCAGGCTGCAGGAATGGCTTTGAGCTGCACTGAGCAAAATCAAAGTGAGTGTGATGATTTGGCTTCAATGCCCAATCTTGTTGAACTTTAGTGGGGTGTAGGGCAGGGAAGGTTGAGGGCACACACATCCCAAGACCAAAACCCCTGCAGCTTACCTAGCCTGTGTGCTTTATTAAGAGAACACTGCATAAGAACAGAAGCAGCCAGACATCCAGTTATAGGAATACATGTTTTAATTGCGGGCACATTCCTACGATTACTTATTGCTTAGATTTAAACCCAGACTCCCCTTATAGCTTTAAATGCAACAGAAGGGCTCGATTTAAAAGCTCAGTGTCGTGTCATCTCATTGGATGTTGTTGTAAAATGTCACAAAACAGGACACTTATGTATCTGACATAACCTTTGATCTATATTGTGCATTCGTAAAAAAAATAAATAAAGGTAAATGATTTCCACCCTATGGCCATACTTCAGAACCATACAATTTAGAACAGGTTCCAAGTTCACCTACAGGTTCCAATGCCAGCAGTTAACCTGCTTAACCAGGGTAGCTTAAGGTTTGAAAATAAGTTGGATGAGTGAGCGGCACATTACATGTCCACACATGTCATTCATCTGATCTAGCATAACTCCATTAGGGGCCATCTGAGAAGCATATGCCCTTTCAATATAAACGGGGCCTTGTTATGACAAACACATTGGCATGCTCTACTTTGGCACGGCTCTACTTTCTTTCAGCTTCAGGAGAAGTCAGTGATTCCATTCTCCAGTAAATAAAAGGAAAGCAGAGTGAAAAGAGTACAAGCTAATGGAAAAAAATTTCTAAGGCTTGGATAGTTTGCCCTCAGCAAAACAAAGATAAAATTGTGTCTTTACAGAAGTAGAACCAAGCCTGTATCATGGTTTTTCGAAAGTGATGCTATATTGTATGTTTGTATGTATGTATGTATGTATGTATGTATGTATATTGTTGTATGTATGTATGTATGTATGTATGTATGTATGTTCTCAGTCATTTACAATGAGTTGGTGTGAGTTCACACCTTTGTTACATTCGAAAAAATGATCGAAAATACAATCAATCTGCGAATTTCATTAAAGAAACAACAACATGAATGTATAATACCTAACAATTGTTTACTTGTCACGTGAGGGTTAAAGTCATCAATCCCCGCACTGCATGTATAGTTCAGATGTAACGTTCAGATGCACGGCAGCACACATTGCTCCTTTCACAGAGCTGTTCTAGTAACCACCCGATCTACGACACCAATTTGATGGACGCTTTGTTTTGTGTTGTTGTTTCCAAATAATTCAACTGAAAGCCTTAACGTTATGTCAACAAAGCAAAAACATGTACATGTCAACAGTGTCCGTTATTCAAACCAGCTTGGCGGTGCTAAAGCCCAAGCTAAAAGAAGACTCACTCACAGGTATAACGTTATCTGCCCTGGAAAAGCTGTATTACTTTTCCGCTTTACGTTGAGACAGATCACATGCACGAGTGTCTTACCTTGAATACCCACGGGTTCTCAAGTGTTGGGGTCCCGTTCCAAAGAGGGGTGGTGGGGGGTGGGGGGGGGGGGTAATTTCCCAAAGCCACGGCTTCTAGTTAGCTTCTCGCTAATGCGGCTAGTAGCTGGCTGCTTGTTCAATCCACCAGATCAGTTCAGTAGTCGGACGTTTAACGCAGAGATAAACGCTCGTAGACAGCTCGCTATCTGGTGCTGGTGCACTGACAGCAGCGACGTAAACAACCACTTCTTCATCAGACATGCCACGCAGTCTTGAGCAAGAGACACACATCTCCTTCTGTGGTTTCACAGTCACTCTCCCTTTTCCGCAGCCATCTTACTCGGAATCCACTGTCACACAAACACCCACACGTAGGGGACGCTATGACGCGCTTAGTGCACGGATGTGTGAGCCACAGTGCGGGCTGCTGTGCTGATGAATCCGTAACATAGAGGTGAGGTCCGTAGGATGAGGCCGGTTTGATCATAAGTGATGGGAAGACAGGTCTATGTGTCATTCATAGAAAATGAAAGTGTAATCCAAAACATTAAAATCACATCAATAGGTTCACAGAGGAATTACTCTCATCCAGTCCGTGAATGCTGAATGATTCCAAGTTTGGGACTGGGATAGTATCAGGCCAGAGTTAACCGTTAAGACACACATTTTATCTACTGGCCAAACAAAACAAACATATTGTCAAATGATCCATATGCATATTCCTTATGCAAATGCATTGTCCTTCAGATTACATGTGCCTATCTCTTTTCCATTTAATCAAATGTTTGAACATAAAAATATTGAATTGTATGTGTTTTATATGATTTGCCAGTAACAGTTTGACATTAAACAAGCAAGGCATTAACATCAGAATGAGAATGAGAATTTACTTTATTGCCAGAATGTTTAACACGTACAAAGGACTTTGCCTCGGTGCATATAGACATCCATCCTAGAGCAATGTTGTAGGTTACTTATTGCAACTAGAATGTATCGTAACACATTGCTGTGACCTTGAAGTAGGATGCTGCAAATCCAAAAACATACATACAGTAAATCTACATTCACAAGGTTCATTTAAGAAGACAAATTGGAGATTATTACATTCTGGGTAATGATAGGAACCTATAATTTAGTATAAATGTATTTCTTATGAATCAATAAATAATTCTACTTGGTAACAGGTCTTTATGTTTTTATGTGGGCTTTTACCCACAAACTCTTTAATGTAATCGGTATAAATCCAAGAATGAGAGACTACAGTATTTTTTTGTGTAATCTAACCTAAACAAAATGAACCAACACCATGTGACAGATAAACCACCAACAACAATAACCACAGCCCCAGTTAATATAAGATTTAAGATAAACTCCCCAGAGGACCCTTGGCATCTGTTGTGGCTCCACTCCCATGGAGACCAGCATCATCACCAGGTGGCACTTAGGTACTCACAGTGCCGTTGTTATGTGTTATACTCATAGTCAGGTCAACACAAGGAACAAAGGTAATTTCTGACACAAGAGAGAACACATGTTAATGTGAACGACCAGTGTAGCGTTGATGAGGATGGAGAAGGAAGGGGACTCGAAGATCACAACAAACCACTGGCAGAGGCTAATCAAATGGCGTCAGACGCAGAAGGTGAACGGGGAGGGAGAGGACAAGAAGGAAGTAGGAAAGAATGACAACACTCTGAAGTTTAAAAAGAAGTGAGTAGCCTCATAACCAATATAACCAGCCACCATTTATTTTAAGGAAAACAACAATATGTTATAATAATTGAACATTATTGTTGCTTTAATCAGTTCATACCAAAACTCTGATATCTGCACACTAAGAATGTCATATGAGCATTTAAAATCTCAAAATGTAATCAAAGCTTGTACACAAATGTACACTACAGTATATGCACACACGTTACACTTGATTGATCGCTCCAATCATTATTGTAATATGTTTTTATATTTTGTTACAATGGAAAGTTTGACAGAGTGGATCATTGATCCATCAGGGGAATTCTATTATGTATGGCTACAGGTTATGACCATCCCCATCTTCTACAATGCTGTGATCATTATCTGCAGGTAGGTGTACTGCATAGCCCTGAATAATTCCAGCAATGTCATCTGGCTTTTCTTAAATTTAACAGTTCACTACTTTGTTTTGTTTTCGACTTTGCATCCGTAGGACATGCTTCGAACAAATTCAGATGAACTTTCTTGCCGTGTGGCTTACATTGGACTACCTCTCTGACCTGATGTTTGTAGCTGACATGCTCATAAAAGTTCGCACTGGTAATTAAATATAAATCTATATATTGTTGATTGTCCGATGATAGGCCAATAAGGGAAGGTGGTCTAAAAACAGAAAATCTTAGACATGTTATTTTCATTTCACATAATCCATTCATTTAATTAAAATGGGAAATTTGACCAGCTTTAGGAGTGCTGACACACTGACAGTGTATTTGTAGTTGTAAGCATTCGAGGCAAATTGTGGTATGTCTGGATAGTTTTACTTAAATCTTAATAAGGTTTTCCTGCACGTTCCAAATGGGTACTATTCACATTGATCTGTGCTGCTCTCTACAGGATACCTGGAGCAGGGCATCCTGATCCAGGACAGAGCCTTGCTAAAGAAGCGCTACCTGCGCTCTGTTGATTTTAAATTGGACCTGTGTTCTCTGCTGCCCACGGACCTCCTCTACCTCTGCTTTGACATCCACACACCGCTTGTCAGGGTCAATCGGTTTCTGCATATATCACGCCTCGGTGAGGCCCTGGACCGCATGGAGACACGCACCTCCTACCCAAACACCTTCCGCCTCTCCAAGCTCATGTTCTACATCTTTGTCCTGATCCACTGGAATGCCTGCCTCTACTTTGCACTATCCAAATACGTTGGCCTGGGAGCCGACTTCTGGGTCTACCCCAACAGCAGCCAGCCCGTATTTAACACCATGCTGCGTCAGTACTTATACTGCTTCTGGTTCTCCACTCTGATCTTGACCACGGTGGGGGACACGCCCATGCCAGCCAGAGAAGAGGAGTACCTGTTCATGATTGCCGACCTGCTTATCGCCGTGCTGGTGTTCGCATCGATTGTGGGGAACGTCGGGAGCGTCGTCATAAATTTAAGGGATCGTGATAGTGTGTTTTTCCCAAACCACGAGCTGGTGAGCTCGATTTTGACATTGTTGAATAAATAAAGTAACATGAGCAAAGTTTATGTTTTTTTTTCAATTTGCATTGCTTGATCGGTTTATGTATATATTTCAAACACATTTTGGTATTCTTCTTCTCATTCTTCTCTTTGCTGTTGTTTTAGGTGAAGGTCTATCTGCGCAGCCGGCACATCAGCAAGGACCTGCGGAAGCGCGTCAGCGACTGGTACCAGCACCTCTACATCAACAAGAAGATCACGCGGGAGAACGAGATCCTCAAGCAGCTGCCCGTTCAGCTGCAGACGGAGATCGCGGTCAGCGTTCACCTGCCCATCCTCTCCAAGGTCACCATCTTTCAGAACTGTGAGAAGAGCCTGCTGGAGGAGCTCGTGCTGAAACTCACACCCCAGGTCAGAAGTCAAATAATGAGTGAAGTATCCATCCATGCTCGTTGTAGTCTAGTGTATAAATCCAGGTGATTTTATCTGATCTAATCAATTCATTCTACCGAAATCAGTTAGAACCGTTTCATAAAGTAAACTACTACTGTACTACTGGTAATATGTGTTGTTCTATGCACTAATACTATTACTATAATAAAACAGGTAATGTGTTGTTTTGACGATACGGGATTGGATGGATGGTGAACATGTTTGGTTCACCATAAAGGCTTAATCAATCCTCTTTATCTCCATATCCATGACTGTGTCCTGCAGGTGTACAGTCCAGGGGAGTATGTTTGCAAGAAAGGAGATGTGGGCCACGAAATGTATATCATTAAAGAGGGCAAACTGGCTGTGGTGGCAGACGATGGAGTCACACAGTATGCTGTGCTCAGTGATGGGAACTTTTTTGGGGAAATTAGCATTCTTAACATTAAAGGTAAGGATTCTAATGACAATTTTACTAATTGTACATATTTGGGTGGAGGTAATGAAGTGAAGAAATTGGATTGACACATACACGCGAGCGCACACACACACACACACACACACACAAATACAACCATCCAACCAACCTAAAAACATCATCATGAGTTGCATATTGCTTAAGAGTCTCCATTTGTCTTCTGCTATAACAGGAAACAAATCAGGCAATCGCCGCACGGCCAACATCCGTAGCATCGGCCACTCCGACCTGTTCAGCCTTTCCAAGGAGGACCTGAAAGTGGTGCTCTCTGAGTTCCCGGTCGCCAAGCGCCACCTCGAGGAGAAGGGCCGGCAGATCCTCACCAAGATGGGGATTCTGGACGAGTCCCCGGAGGGCCAGCAGACGGAGCTGGAGAAGGTGGAGATCAAGCTGGACAGGCTGGAGAGCGACCTGGACTCTCTGCAGACCAAGCTGGCACGGCTCATGTCTGAGCTGGAGTCCAGCAACCGCAAAATGCAGTCCAGAGTGGAGCTGCTGGAGCTGGAGGCGGAAGAGATGGACCACCTACCCCTGGAGGAGCTGGGTGGAGAAGGGGAAGGAGCTGGGGAGCTGGATGGGAATGCAGGAGAGGAAAGGAGAGGGGAGGGGGACCAGGAGCGAGAAGAGGCAGAGGGAAAGGAGGAGGTCGGCGACGGAAGGGGGAAGGGACAGGGACATGGTGACAATGATGGCAAAGAGGGAGATGGAGGGAGTAGGAAAATCACAAAGGAAGAGACAGAGAAGCAAGGTGTGGATATAATGGTATATGACCTGGATGAAGTAGCGAAAGATGAAAAGGTCATTGGGGAGAAAAGAGAAGAAAATACAAACGATGATAGAGCCGCAAAAGCAGACGGAGATCCTGGTAGTCACAGTGACACAGAACCAACATAAAATGCGAAGAAGTCGAACCAGAACCACAATGCTAAAAGTTTAAACAAAAAAGGCAATGAAAAGAAATATTGTATAATAAATAAAAGTGAAGTAGTTAAACTCATGATTGCATTCCTTGTATTTTGATATGCGTCTTATTTAGTAATAGAATACTGAGAATAATCATCTGGACTTTTATTACGCCATTATACAGAATTATATTAGTGTTATACAGTCATATCATGTGAATTGTTATAGCCAACAGGTTACAGAGAGGCTGTTTGTGGTCCATATTTTCAAGAGACTGCCAGTGCCCTGTAACGAAACCTACCAATTTGCTATGTATTTTAAGTAATCAATCACTATTCAAGATATAGTTTCCACATTCTCAAAGATTATAAGAAACTGGCGTCTATGGGTAAGAGACAATTTCTTGCTGCACCAAAACCTAACACAAAAACTCAATGCATGGTCCTGTCCCTTTAATGACGCCGGGCTGACGTGCTCTGTGTTGAGGTGTTCCAGGAAGTGCAAGGTGGACACGGGCCCCACCGATTCAACACAACTGCATACATAAGCACTTATTAATAACACGGCTGCTGTTTGGATGTCATGTTCATGGGGGGCTATCGCTAACACACATGGAGCCCCAAGAAGAAAAGCCGATCATTTATACAATGGAAAACAAGCCGATCGTAACATGTGAGTGTTTCTTCGCGAGGATTTGTTGAACTCTTATGTTGAGAGCCCTGACAGCTAACTAAGCTAAGCTAGCGGAGGATAGCAAGCTTACACACATTGCGTTGGAGGGTGGCGTTTTGTCTGCATTTGAGCTTACGTTAGGCTGCCTACAGCAGTTCACACTGTTTGTTTCGTGGCATACACCAATGCCAACTGTACACATTTCATGAAATGTGTCATTTCAGTAAACAGCTTTCCAAACTGACCATTAGGCCTAGCTGTCCCTTGTACGTCACTAGCCGCTGCTGCAGTCTCGGTTACCTGCTGTCACCGAGCAGGAATCCACCTTGCAGCTCCCAATGAACGACCCACTGACAGCTGGAGCCCTGTGGTCTCGCCAGTACATATGGTCACATTATATCAGAATACAATCCTAAATCCCTTGTTGGCGGCTCTTGCAAGCGACAATGGTTATTTTAAGAATTGACCCTACCAGTGGGGCCATGGTCGACTTTACATTGCTGGCTAGTCCATTTTAAAGATTCAGACATTCGGATTGTGAGCGACCCTTTACGTGTGTATGTATGTCAACGTTCCCCCAAAGCATAGTGTTAATTGAAACGCATTTTCAACACTTCAACTTGTGACTTGTATGACGAATAAACATAACCTAAAGCCGTAGGCATAAGAACCGTTGTTAATGTAGTTATGCTGTTTTTAAAAGGACGCGATTTTCAATTGCCTTGTGCGTTCTTTACGGCAGTGGTGCAACACTGGTTCTAACACCTACCACAACATTTTTGATCTTCCGTCTACAGAGATATTCCATTAAGATATTTTGGAAGCCCATTTTTTATTTTGTGAGTTAGGCCTAGGTTGCTGATGATTGCAACTAGGTTGCAGTCATCTTACTGCTGGTAATGGACACCATCACCTTCCGAGTGATTTTGTTGAGTCTGGTTAGAAAGCTGAGACGAATACGTCTTGCAGTAAACTATGGTTGGAGTGTCAATATGGGAGCCTAATTGGATGTTTACTTTGGCTGTAGTTTAATTTGGAAGTTGGCCACCATGTCTGTGAATGAAACACAAGTAATAGCATAGCTGTAAAGTATAATTAGCTGCATATGATGATATGTCGCCAGAGACTTTGCCTTTTGAGTTTTACAGGACATACCTAGTGGGCAGCTGAGCCTAATGTGGTTGTCATGATGTGTGACTGCACGAGGTGTGCTATTGTAAAACGAACGTGCAGTGGACTGTTGATTTATATTTATTGGGTGTCAGCAGGTCATACACTGCTTATGGAAAGTGAATTTCTCCTTGGTGCCTCTTCGGGGTCATTCCTTACAGGTGGTGGAGACCAGGCCTTGTTTACATCCCTCTACACCCCATTGGCCCAACAGCTTCCTCGGGAGCCAATGGAATGGAGGAGGTGAGTAGCCCTGCTGTTTAATCGATGACGTGGGTGAGGGATAAATAAATAGATAGATAGGTAACTGATAATGGAAAGTTTCAAGTATGGTGTATAAATAGCCTACCAAAATATTACACAGTGGGAACAGTAATGGATTAAGTTTATATAATTTAAAAGCTAATAGATACTATTGTGTAAGGGATAGAGGCTAAACGCACTACTTGTTTCATTTCACTTTGTCCAGGACCTATGGCAGAGCTCCCAAGATGATCCATCTTGAGGCTAATTTTGTGCAGTTTAAAGAGGAGCTGCTTCCCAAGGAAGGCAACAAAGCTCTGCTCACCTTCCCCTTTCTCCATATCTACTGGACGGACTGCTGTGTGAGTAGCCTAAAGATTTCTACAGTATGTTAACGCAGAGAAATTAGGGATCTGTTAAAAATGCCAAACTAAACACGATCCATATGGACATTGACTGTTAAATACGTAGACAATGCTTTAAATTGTACGTGAGGATTGTTAAAAAGTATTTAGAACTCATATTTAATTTAAACCTAAGATGATTTGCTTGAGAACGTGAACATCCAGGTACTATTAAAAAAAGAAATACCAGTTGGATTGAGTAGCTTATTAAGTGTCTTGATATGGTGATATTCGAGGGCAACACAAAGTTTGTTCTTTTTTAAATTGTCTGCAGGCACCCTGTATACATTTACGCAGTTTTGCAACACTTAACCTTGCCATTGGTTAATGCTACCGAGGCAAAAATAAGGGTCACACTTATTTTATTGCACTAGATTTGCATAACGTGAACAACATCAACTTCTTAATGCAAATCCTTGCTGTACTGGAATGAGCTCGTCCAGATAGGTCTGATAATCAGGATTCCTGTTTTTACACTGTCGATCTGGCTGCCCATTCACAGATTTGTTTGATCTGCTGGATCAGCTATCCAGAAATTGGGATGTGAAGCAATGCTTTTTCAGGAAGTGGTGTCATTGAAACCCAGGAAACACACATAATGTACACTCGCATTACATTATCCACTACTGGTATAGTTTTGGTTCAGCCTTGCTTCTTGGTGTGCGAGAAGTAGACCTGTACTAATGCCACGATCACACACATTCCTTCTGGACTTTCTATTATTTTATTCCGGCAAGCAACAGGTGTTTCAAATGAAGCAGGACCCGCGTAATGTACATTTTCTGAGGAGCAATCATAGACTGTAATAAATATGGACGTAGCGTCTGTGACTTCCCCATTGGTTTACACACAACTATTTTGAGGGTGTAGATTTGCCTTCTTAGGACCTTGCCATTCTTTGCAACTACCATCGGAAACCATCCATATTTGGCACATTAAGGGCGGGACTTAAATAACTGCCTTGCAGTCAATGGTTAACGTCTAGGCTATGGCTAAAACTCATACATATTAAATCCTTAATAACTTTGTAATGAAATATATAATTTCCATCCACCTACCGTGAACCACCCAAAGGCCGTTAGAGGAACTACATGTTAGTCTCTTATGCATGAGCTTCACAAACAGGCGGTCATGGCTGCCGCTTGGGAGCAATCGGTCATATCAGCTGCAGACTATGTCTGTTTCTTATCAAGCAAACGTTTTGAGAAACTTCCCATGCATCAGCTGGCTTATTGCAATAAATAAATAATACAATCTTTTTGAGTGGTAGGCTTGTTTATACTCCAGAGAGATTATATAACCCAAGGTGTTTTATCGTAAGTGTTACCATTCATGTATAGTTGATCTTCAAGCAAGCCTACCAACATAGTATAATTAAAACCACTTAAAATATCAAGGGACACTGTAAGAGTTCCCCTGTTCTACTCAAGTTGAATGCCTAGAATTCATAGCAATGGACAATGCTAAATACATGTCACTGCAAAGCTGTTAGTAGTAGTATTATGGAAGTTTCTGATTCCAATTAGAGGATGATAATAATGGCCAATGTTTTTTCTTTAAATGTTCAACCTGTGCATCAGGCACTTTGCCAGCGTGTATTGCCGCTCTGCCCATGCCAGAGGCAATAGTATAAGATTAAAGCACTTTTCTTCTGTTATAACCCATCTCCATCTCAAAGGGCCTCACATGCCTACATTAGACACATCATAACTGCCAAAGCCCTCAGATTGGGGTTGTTATTTGTGTTCCACAAATGAAAGTAGATAGGCATACAAAGAAAGTACATAGGCAAACATCTAGGTGTCTGTTACCCTATGTATGTATTGACCTAGTTGGCAAACTAAAGGTGTGGTTGTAGACTAGTGCTGGTATTATGCTGTCTTAACAAACATCTTACCTTCTTTGTATGGGCTCATTGCTGCTCCAGTTTCTCAACTAGGCTTTATTCCTTTCTAGTGAATAATAATGATATAACCTGGCTCATTCTAGGATTTGTTCTCAAGAATTTCTGACTCAAGTACACAAAGTAGACATGTACGTTTCTGAATCAAATATGGACTCTATTGCTGTTTTTCCCAAACAATTGTTTGAGCAGTGCACATAGAGGCATTCTGTCAATATTTGATTTAAGCCTAGTTTGAATTGATGTATTACCCTTGAATATTTATTAACCCAGATGGCAATATAAGGGCCTTATTGCAGACTAAACTTGCTATTCTCCTATTCCAAAGTGAAAGACCACTTTCAAGATCTGAACTTGTTTTCTACCATTACTACTGACTCCAAGCTAATGAGATCACCTAAAACCAACAGTCCAGTCAAACAGATTTCTCCCAAGGAACAGTGTTATTAGTGTGTGAATAACGAATTGTCCTTTATTTTCACCAACCTTTATAACCAGGCCGTGAATCATCCAAAAGGCCTGCAATTGTACGCACGTGCTATGAATAACTGAAGTTTTTTTTCTATCTTTTATGTTTTCTAGGACACGGAGGCATACAAGGGGTCAGTGAAGGAGGACATGGCGCGCTGGCAGAACAGCCTCCGCCTTCATGGCTCAGCCGACTGGGTCATCGTCGTCGTGGAGACCAACGATGCCAAGAAGAAGAACAAGACCAACATCCTGCCACGCTCCTCCATTGTGGACAAGATCCGCAACGATTTCTGCAACAAGCAGAGCGACAGGTAAGGGGGCCGGGTGAACTCCCACCGGACAGAATGATGAAGTCTAATCAGTTGCACCCAGACTTTTAAAATTCACCTATTTTTCTTGAAAACCTTTTATAAATACGGGCCCCTTTTTAAATACCCATGCCCAAGGGGCAGCTTTTAGCACATGCATTTTTTTTTTTGCTCCGTTCCGGACTGGGCTGGATTAACTACCTGCTCCTCAGAAAAGCATCCATGGGAAGGGAACACTTTCCCTTCCATCGACCTGTTGGCGGCTAGACACCTAACCCTTTAGCTGCACTGGAGCCATTGAGCATCCCGTCTAATGAGCATTCCGTCAACTTTGTCATTCGGCTCTGAAACACTGAGTAATATTCAATGGAAGGTGCTCCACAGACACGCGACGCAGTGTGTTCGATGGCTTGAATAGAAAATCCTTCAGCTTCAGACTTCAGCTAATGGCACGTTGATGTGACGCGATGCAGCATTTTCAGTGGAGCCCTGGGGTGACATCTTAGAAATGGCTTCGCTCAGAGGCCCGGCGAATACCCGAGTTCACCAGCCAGTCCTTCCCGTTCCCCAGGTGCGTGGTGCTGTCTGACCCTCTGAAGGACTCGTCCAGGTCCCAGGAGTCGTGGAGCTCCTTCCTCCTGAAGCTACGCACCCTGCTGCTCATGTCCTTCACCAAGAACCTGGGCCGCTTCGAGGACGACATGCGCACGCTGCGAGAGAAGCGCACGCAGCCCGGCTGGAGCTTCTGCGACTACTTCATGGTGCAGGTGTGTGATAACGCAGGGAGCAGAGGTGTGCGTTTGGACACCAGGGTCAGAAAACAACGGTCATTTTTTTCAAAATTGGGATGACTAAAAGCCCCAGTAAATAAAGAGTTAACTACTGTATTTCACTCTGTATTTGCAATAGGGCTGCAACTACTAAATATTTTCAAAGTCGATTCATCTGACGATTATTTTGTCATGAATATTAGAGTTTTTTTAGAATTTTAGAATTTTCTGTTGCTCAATTAATCGTCTGAACGTTGCAGCCCTAATTTGCAGAGCAGTTCCAGATCACTGAATATTGACCTTCCATGTAAAATAAAAAAGGTATTTCCCATTATTTGATCAAATTGGCCTTTGAAATTATCCAAAATACCCCTAAAAACTTATAACATGGGGTCAAAGAAAAGCCCTTGTTAAAAAAAGGTAAAATTCCTACCCTGGCGTACACATGAATTGTGATGACGTGGTGTGCTGGCTGTTAAAGTTGCTAATCCAATCAGCTGGGAATAAACCATGAAGTCAAACCAAAGACCGTAAGTATCCGAATGATGAAATGAGACCACTTGCATGGTTCTTCCCAAATGGTCATGACCATTTGTTGTGTGTCTGTAATGTAGGAGGAGCTGGCCTTTGTGTTTGAGATGCTGCAGCAGTTTGAGGATGCCTTGGTTCAATACGATGAACTGGATGCCCTTTTCACCCAGTACGTCCTCAACTTTGGAGCAGGAGGTACAGTAAACAATGAAATACACTCCTGCAAAAAATTATCTCTATTTGTCTGCTGGATGGGTTCCGATCTCAATCTGTTTATTTTCATATCAGAGAGAATATGATGTATTAGCAAAGTCTTTTGGGCTTTAATTACATTCTAGAAAGTCAATGTGACTGCATTGTACATCATTTAGCATGTACATTGTAGTAACTAAATAGTACTTTTACAAAAAGGAGAATAACTTTGCAACGTGTGATCTAACAATTGTTTTTATTTTACGTATTTCCGAGTAAAATATATAATTAGTGCAGTGTACAACGTCAGAGGAATGTGATTTGACCCTTCAGAATTTGATTCGGTAAAATCCGCTAGTAGCCAGCTGTGTGATAGTGTGTTGTAGGCTTCATATGAGGCAGTAACATTTCAAGAAGAAAAACATGGTTCAAATGTAACTCCTACCAGCAGAGACAAGTTGTCATGAGACACCAAAAAGCATTCAGCTGTAGAGGATGATTTAGTTTTAGTTCTAGTTTTAGTTTTAGTTAGTTTGCAAAAGAAGTGCTCAACCTTAATGAGACAAACCTGAATAAATAAAGGTTAAATTATTTTTGTTTATATATTATATTATTTTATTTTAAGTTAGTTACCAGTTATTCACATTAGTCACACACCATTTGCATTGCATTTCCTTCCAAAAAAAACAAACAAACAGACGGCGCCAACTGGCTGGGCTCGTTCTGCGCCCCGGTCCGGAACTGGAGCGGCCTGCTGCTGCGGAGGCCCATCGACATGGAGAAGCGGGATGGCATCCAGCGGGGCGAGGCCAGCCTGCTGGACCTCCGGAGCTACCTGTTCTCCCGCCAGTGTACCCTGCTCATCTTCCTCCAGAGGCCCTGGGAGGTCACACAGCGAGCCCTGGAGCTGCTGCACAACTGTGTGCAGGAACTCCACCTGCTGGAGGTATGTATAAGTATAGCCTCAGCCTCTTCCATTCCTATGCACTGCGTCACTCACCCATGGAACAAACTAAAATTTATATAAATGATCAGTGAATCTAGATTTTCTGCCACGATTAAATGGATTAAGAGAGAATTCCCTCGGTTTCCCTCTGTTTCTGTTAACGTGTAGAGTTGGATGACTTGCGTGATTCTATTCAAATATGCATTATGATGATGGTGATGATGTTGTTGTTGTTTAGGTATCAGTCTTGGAAGGGGCGCTGGATTGCTGGGTGTTCCTCAGCTGCCTGGAGGTTCTGCACAGGATCGAGGGCTGCTGTGACCCGGCCCAGCTGGCAGCCAACTGCTCGCACACAGTGGGCCTATGGGCCTACGCTACAGACAAGGTACCGGAGGGGCTGCACATGCCATGCTTTTAACGTTTCACCCAAGGGTGTTATGTCACGTTTCATGGATTTGTTTTTGTGTTTGTTAACTTTCCCCTACCTCCGAGCTCCGTGATTCAACTAGAACCTACAATACATTTTTATTACTGATGCCGTAAGCTATCTGTAGACATTTGCCATGAATCAGTGAAATCTGACCATTTTGCATTTCATACCTGTAAGATATGTTGAGCTGAGTATACACACACGTATGCATTGATTTTGCGTTGATTTTGCGCTGATTTTGCGCAATGTTGTAGCAATGATTTCAATTAGATTTACAAGTCCTCGATTCCAATTCAATAAGGGCTATTTCAGTTACAATACCCACTGCTTAAATATGCTTAAATATTCGCAAAATAACTAAAGCTGTGAACTTGACAGGGAACCCTCTTATTTGGTGTAGGCTATTGCTAAAAGGTTAATGTTTAACATTAAGTACAGGGCCCAAAGCATACATTACATTACTTTATTCAACGACACATTAACAAATATTATTTTGAGTGTGTGTCTTCGAATGAGTAAACTAAAAGCCTGAAAGCTCATAAAAAAAAAAGGAACATTTAAAGTCTACTTTTTAAGAATTGATATAAAATCGTTAAATAGAAAATTGCAATACATTTTTCTAACCCTGCCATAATTGTGTCCCTTTAAAGCTCAAGTCCCTGGGCGAGCTGTGCGGCCTGGTGTCAGAGAAGGGTCCGACCTCGGAGGATCTGAACAGGACTGTGGACCTGCTGGCAGGCCTTGGCGATGAGAGACCCGAGACCAGTAAGCGACTCTCCGTTCATGTTCACGTCACACTTTGACTCTGTCAACTTGACTGTACCACTTAACCCATGCAGCTCATCCTTACCACTAACCTGGAAGCACAACAAAATATGTTATGGCAGGATCTGGCCATGTTCATTTATATGGATTTTATAGTTGTTATTGTTTACACTCTGTAATTGCATTCCTAGCTGTTGGTCTTCCTTCCCAATATTCCTATTAAACAGCAAACCTTAAGAAGCTCTTTATAGAAATGTGGGAGGAACTAATATTAACTACACACATGCTGCAACATGCTTGCAGCATGCTTCAATAACATACATTGTTTAACAATGTCTTGTTTTTTCCTCTCCACAGTCAACAGCTTGCAGAGCCCTTACAAGAAGCTCAAAGAAGCCTTATCGTCCGTGGATGCCTTCGAGAGGCACTACCTCGTAAGTGGCCTTTTGGTTTGCTTCAGCAAATAAACGATTTCAAATATATTAACACCAAGTCACAAGACATGCTGCCACACATTTGCCCATGAAGTCATTTTCATAACTTCTCCATTTTTCCCCTTCCCTTTTCGCCACCTTATTTATTATTTTCCATCTTCCAGGAGCTCTCTCACGCTGCCATGGAGATGTACAAGGACATCAAAAGGCTGAGGTCAGCCAGGCTGGTGGGGAAAAGCCTTGCTGAGTTCTACATGTAAGGAAGAGAGATATTCCAGTTGTGTGTTGCAGCAGACCAACATCTCTGTCCCCTTCCCCAGTGGGGCATTTATTGTGTGTGTGTGTGTGTGTGTGTGTGTGTGTGTGTGTGTGTGTGTGTGTGTGTGTGTGTGTGTGTGTGTGTGTGTGTGTGTGTGTGTGTGTGTGTGTGTGTGTGTGTGTGTGTGTGTGTGTGTGTGTGTGTGTGTGTGAGAGATCAGGAGGAAGGGGGAACCCGAACAGGCTGAGGTCTTCCTCCAGGATGCTCTGAAGTCCTACTTGTCAGAGGGGTGGAGCTTGCCTGTCACGCACACCAGGAAAAACATCGCAGAGTGCCAGAAGCTGCTTGGGAGGACAGAGGAGTATCCTTTTCAAAGCACTGGGCCATCACATTAAATAAATGTAGAGAATTTCAGAGGAGTAAATGTCCTCCTAGGTCTTGACGACAACCTGTGCTCAATTGACTGATTAGTTGTACTTGCAGATTTCCTTGACAAACTATTTAGCTATCTGCAGACATGCGCCTTGTTGGCGGGTGATTCAAATCTAACTGACGAGGAGAGGAAACACTTTTGTCAGGAAATCCTGTCCTTTGCAAGCAAATCAACAGACAAGTGTAAGTGTGCATGTTTGCTTCAAAGGCTACGCAGATTTTTCATGGGTTTACACATTGCATCTAAGTTGATCATATTTTGTTCTCTCTATCTGCCAGCCGCTCAGAAAGTCACTCTCAGCATGAACGCGTTCGCCCAGCTCACGCGGCTGCAGTTCCGTCCGTCCACGGCCTCCGTGCACTCTGGCGCCGTCCTGCAGGTGGAGCTGAGCCTGCGCTGCCTGATGCCCGTGTCCGTGTGCATCCAGCAGCTCGCCGCGAGCATTCACTTCAGCCTGGAGCAGGCGGGGACCCACGGACGGTCCAAGGGGCCTCCGAGGCAAACCAACCCAGGCACGGTGCACTTTACCCAGGCCCACTCTTCGGGGAACGCAGCACCGGCCTCGGCCACCACGCCCTCGCTGGAGCTGGACGAGATCCAGGACCGCAGTCCCTCTGACAAATCGCTCAACTCCACGGGCATCATCTGCAAGAACACCCACCTGGTCATGCGACGCCACGACAGCGGCTTGTCGCCGGACACGGCGAACTCCGTCAGCCCGCCCTCTGTCGCCATGGACGACGGAGCGCAGATGCTGAAAGTGCAGGACGTGACGCTAGAGCCCGGTAACAACGCCATCGTGTTCACGGCACCGGTGAGAGCAGCGTCTGTGTGGCTTCCACTGCCATTTGAACACCATTGATGTCTTCTATGTTGCTCTGTTTCCCTGTGGCGCCATCCTCCTCCTTCTGGCTTCTATTATTCAGCTCTTCACTTTATGCCTTCGTAATTTGTCCTCATAAATATGCAATTCTTTGTGCGTGCGTGTGTGTTTTAGAGCGGTGATCCGGGCACGTACACCCTAAGGCAGCTGTGTGCCACGATGGGTCAGGTCCAGTTTGTGCTGCCCCACATCTACCCACTGATCCAGTACGAGGTGTACTCCCAGGAGCCCCAGCTCACCGTGGAGCCTCTCTCTGGTCAGTGTCCCTGGCTACGTCCTGGCCTGGGGGCAGCGATGTCAAACCTCTATTTAACCTTTATTTTACCTAACTACAACGCTATCAAATTTTGATTTGATGAAAATAGAATAGAAATAGAACGTTTGACTGGATTAGATTCAACTTTGTTGTCATTGCAAGTGTGTGTGCTAGACATCCAAATGTAAAATAGTGCATGAGTACAAGGTACATAATCACTGAAACGCAAAGATGCTGATGCACTCACGTTGTAGAAGATGGATCACGCGGTACTACATAATATTCGCTCTGACAGGATGACAAAAGATGATCACCGTTCATTGTGTTGAATCTTTGCCGCACCCTATGACTCATGCACGTCTCTGAAGCTAATAATAAAGTCAGTATAGGAATGCGTGTGGTTTCTGTGTTTACCGCGGCGCCTAACCCTCCCTGCCTGTTGTGGATGTGGCCGTGCAGAGCCGCTGCTGGCCGGCCTGCCCCAGAGCGTGCGGTTCACCCTGCTTACGGGACACTACGCCGTGAAGAAGGGGGACGCGCTGCAGCTCAGCAACAGTGATGCCATGCCCCTGCTGCCCTCCGCCACCTGCAGAGCCTCCATCCTCAGCCCCACCGCTGGTAAGGGCACACACGCACACATGAATGCAGGCACACACACACACACACGGAACAAAGATGAACACACAAACGCACATACCCACATATACAGATAGACACACAGGAAAGGATATCTCTGTGCAAAGACAATTTATACAAAGGCCTATTCAATTAGCTAGTAATAACGTAAAGGAAGGTTCTATTATTTGATATTATCATTAGGATTGATTTTCCCGCTGAGTACTAAGATAGACAACAGAGGGAAAATTACATTTAAGGGACAAATTTTTTTATAATTCATTTGCTAATCAAGTCTTACTATTCTTCTGCACTTTTTAAACTTATTTAATCTCTGTCTCTCTGTTTCTCTGTCTCTGTGTGTATGTGTAGAACGCGTGGGCGAGAGCGCCCTGTCCATCCAGTCTTCGGAGAAGGTGACCAGCATCAGCCTGCCCCCCACCCCTCCCTACCACACACTGGAGTTCCACCTGGAGGTGCTCTGCGTCATCCCTCCGGGGCCTGACCGGCCCCCCAACGAGAGGCTCACCAACGGGGAGGTGCGCCACCGGCCCCGCAGCTACAGCCACCCCGACACCCCCATGACGGCCATCGACCAGCGGGTGAGTTCCACACTCTCACCCTGTCTTTTTACTTTTACAGAGGTTCTATGCACAGTGCAATGCACATCATCGATATATTGTGACCTAATTACAATTTGTGATTAAAGGTGCCATGGGGTATATTTGAGAGTGAGAGAGCAGAGCAGAATTAACAACCCAAAAATACTCCTCCCTCCCTATATTTCTCCGCCACTGAGAAGTGTTGCGTTCATGCATCTCTGATTGACATGCAAGATGGAGTCCCCAAACCAATCAGGGAAGAGATGTCCTGATAGGTCAGAAATTAAGTCAACTGGAGCAGATATTTCACAGAACATTACATTCACTAATAGCTGAAGGGTGGATAAGGCATTTCTAACAAATAACCATCAAGTTATACCTCTTAAATCTTTCCGGCAGCACCTTTTTATTGATTTTGACAGTTGGCATGTTATTCTGTCCAAGAGTAACATTTTCAGCTGCTGATTGATAAAGAGAACAAAATATGAGCAACTTAAGATGCAATTTATAGACCCATCAAAGGTCAGCGTAGTCTTTGTAGCAAACATCCACACAAATCAACACGTCTGTTGAGTTGCTAGCAAAGGACAGGATCTACTGACGAGTGTTTCCTCTCTCATTGGTCTGCTAATGTTATGCAGTTGTGTTTTAGTTTGTGTTTATTATCAGTCAAATACTTTGTATAGAATGGGTGGAAACTGGATACTGATTGTGGAGAGTGTGTGGATGACTGCTGGTTTAAGCAGCCTCACCTGGCCCGAATCAGACTGATTGGACTCTGGGGCTGGGTGAGGCTGCACACCTGTTGCACATTGAGCAATCAATGTGCACAGGTTAAACCAGCCATCACCACACACTCAAAGAGCTCTCCGACATGGCAGCATGTTACACCTGCTGTGTATCATTATACTCAACCTTGGCAATAAACCGGTTCTAACATCACCACCCTGCGTCCTTGTTATGAAGGAGCCCAGTAAAAGTCACCTAGGTGGAGTGTGGCAGCCACCTAGGTGGCGTGTAGCATCGTCATTGCTACACTGGTATTTTATTCAAAACCTCAAATTGACATGCATTTGCATAACTTGAGCTCAACTCCCATGCCTCAAAGCGAAGTCTGACATTTCTTCTGCATTTTCCTTTCCCGGAGTCCTCCACAAAACATTGAAGCCTGTCCGCATTAAAAATTAATGTCATTTTCCTTACAAATCGTAGTGCCTGCGGACGTTGACCAATCATATTGTCTGTTATCATCCATAGATGTCTATAGACTGCCCATGGTCCATCTACTCCATGCTGCTACCGCTCACCTTCTACATCCCCTTCAAGACCAAACACTCACTCCTCTCAGCTGGCAACAGGTGAGCAGCCCAGACGCCTGCAGGGTTTTGAATTGGTTAGAACATAAATACAAAATGTTTGGGTTGTAAGCTTGTACCTCCAAGATTTGAAGTGTACACATGAAATCAGACCACTTACCTCTTGGGGGGATTGGTGGTGATTGTAGTTTGGGACTTACAGCAAAACTAGTGCTGCACTTTTATTTATTGCAGCTTCGTTTCAATACAGTGCTTTGCAATAAATGTGTATGGGTAAATGGGTTGAACAAGCATAAAAGGAAACAACTGCAAGAAATTCAATGAAACATTTAAAATAAATTGAAGGATTGAAGAAAAAAAAGGTTCGCACAATTCTAACATTCAACATGACTCAGCGAATGGATTTAAGGTAAATAGAGTAAACCAAAAGAATTAAACAAATAATATATAATATATAAATAATAAGAAATTCATTCACCTCTTGCGCTGTACTTTAATGCACATAATTTGCTATGCAGAAACCCTCCCCTTTGATATGTCCCCTTTGACCCATGCCATGACCCTTTCAGGAAGTACATCCAGGTGTGCGTGCAGAACGTGTCGGACGCCAACTTCCAGCTGGCTGAGCTGAATCTGTTGGAGAAGCAGCAGGCATCGCTGGAGCTGCAGTCCCTCAACACTAAAGCCCAGCAGGTGGCCATCTTGAAGTCTTAGCATTTTTACTCCTCCAATCTTTAAGAAAGTTTGTGGCTATTTCATTTTTTATTGATGTTTCCTTTACTTTCAAATTACTCTGCCACAATAGTTTGAAATGACATCATTGGTTTCGTCCTTTCATCCTCCAAAATCTTTGATAAGGTATTCAACAAAATAACCATCAAAGGCAATTGTAATGACACTGCAGAGGTCGTGCGGATACAAAAATCTTTCTTAAAAAATTGCTACACTCCTTTTAAAATGTGTATTTATACAAAAAATAATTTTCTATGCCCTTTTTGTCTTGCTCTTTTTAAAAGATGATGACAAAAAATTACTTTGTGTTCTTCTTTTTGACGTCAAACTCACATACGAAAAGCATAATTGTTCGGTCCTCTTTAACGTGTGTGTGTCTGTGTGTCCAGTTGGTGTGCAGTAAGCAGAGCGTGTTCTGCCTGTGGGAGGTGAGGTGGAAGGCGGACCTGCCCTCGTGTCTCCAGTGCGTGTTCTCCGCCAGCTTCTCCCCGCTGGGACAGGAAGCCTCCTCCTTCAAGCCCTTCCTCTACCAGTTCCAACTGGAGAGAGTCACTGTAAGCACCAGCAACCTTTCACTCGCACTCTTTTAATTAGGGTTATACACACACATGTCCGGCGGTAATGTAATCAGATCAGGGAACGCTTCCTCATGAAAACAATACAAAGATGCGATCCTCAAGTCAGAGGATGGACCTTGATTTAGATTTAGTTTTGTCACAGGGAGACACGTTAGATGTATAAATAAAGTTAGCACTTGCATTCTATTGACCCAAATCTGATGGTCTAACTTAGTCTCACAAATACGACTTTAGATTCATATCTAAAGTCTAATGTTACACTAGTTCAAATGTGGGTGAACTGGGCGATTCACTTGCCTCAATATTTGTTTGGATCAATCGTGTTGCTAGAGGCGGGGATCTGTAAGCACGTAATTGGCCAACACAAACTCGGCCAGCAGTAAGAATCCGAGATTAAGTCTAACTATACTGTTATGAAAAAAGAAATGTGGAGGTAGTTTCCAAAATGGCGTTGTTTGACCCTCACCAGACCCTCTACAGTGTGCGGGCTGAGATCCTCCCCGCGACCGGGGAGCAGCAGTGTCGCTCTGGCACCCTCTGTGGGCTGGAGGTGTGCATCACACGACTGACAGAGCCCGCCGAAGGAGAGCTGGGAGAGGAAGGCAAGACCGATTCGGACGGACTCCGGACCACAAAGCTCATGTATGAAGGTAAGGAACCCTACGTCTAATGTTTTATAATGAAGACCTTTTTTACCTTGCCCAACAATATATTTGTTGCCCGGCGTTGTGACCCCGGGTCTATCAAAATCATTTTTAAATCAATAAAATCTTTTGTTATATTTTGTGTAATATGATTGATTAATTTTGTAAGTAGCCATGTAATAATTGGGAAAATGTACAGCCCATCATTATCACGTAATAAACCCCTTCAGGGTAATGCAGGACTTGAATGTCAGGGTTTATTTTGCGATAATGAATTATCCCTTACATAATGACCCATGGACTTGTCATTTTATGGTAGTTTAATGACAGTGGTGTTAGAGGTTGACCTGCAGGTTTCAACAGATGTAAAGGTTGTGGCCTATCTGCCAGCTAATTTGAGACGCGTAATCCCTTTCGGCTCTGGTTGTTTATGACAATTCGATCAATCAACAATAATACATAAAACAAAAGTGTTATACAGCAGTTGCGAACGGAGGGATGTGTTGTTAATTGGACAAATCGTGAACGGGTTTGGCTATTCCTAACGACCCTTACTCCCCAACCGTCCCCCCACCCCTACAGTGGCCGACAGCAGTAGCAACTGGGCGGTGTGCGGAAAGAGCTCCGGCATGGTGTCCATGCCCGTGGCGGCCAACGCCATGCACAGGGCGCACATCGAGGTGATGCCGCTGTTCGCCGGCCACCTGCCCTTCCCAAAGATCAAGGTGTTCAAGTACCTGCCGCACACAGCCACGCAGGCCATCCAGCCGGACCCCGGTGAGCCGCCCCCCCCCCCCCCCCCCCCCCCCGCCATGTGTACTGACAGACCTAGACCCAGGGCTGGGCCATTACATGACATTACATGTATTGAGCTGACGCTTTTGTCCATAGCGACCTACAATACTAAGTGCATTCAACCATGGAGATATATTACCCAAAAGGTGCAAGAGTTATTAAGAGTACATAAAATTCATTGTATAAGCAAAGCAAATTGCTTTAAGTGCTACAATATAGAAACATGAGATCATTTTTTATTTAATTTATTCTGGCCCGTAATCTGTATCACAATACAAAGAATTTAATATCTCAATAACAATATCGTAATTGTTGAATGTTCCTGTGAATTTACTTAAATGATTGTTATTCATGTGGTATGCAATATGCTCAGTCAGTCTGTGTTGGGCAACCAAAGCAGTTCTGCCTCGTTTTTAAAACATAGCGATAGATGTCTATATTGTCACATTGCCCAGCACTACCTAGACCACAGTGATACTGCAGCCAGTTTGATTGGGTTGGACATTATTGATCCAAAGAGATCATTAGAGGTGTAGGGTTTAGCCTTGGGTTAAATAATGTCATGTACTGTAGAGTGTAGGCAGATCTTCCTCATCTTCATCATCAGGGGGGTTATTGAACCAAACTTTGATGCAAAATTTGATGGGGGAAATGACTGAGGCATATTACCGCTTATTTTTGCATTTCTTACAATATGTTTTTTTTACATTATGTCTAGTATATTCCTTTGTGGTACACTTGCAATAACATCAAATGAACTGAGAGAATACCAAATAGCAGCACAGCATCCTAACCCTGTGTGCGGTTGAACTCCGCTGACCGCCTTTCCTCTTGCTGCGCTCCCCCCCCCCCCCCCCCCCCCAAACAGACAGCTGCGTGGAGAACGACACCCTCTCCCTCCTGGACAAGAGCCTGGACGACCCCCAGGGTGACACGGCCAGCATCCGCAGCCGTGGCAGCGTGCACTCGCTGGGCAGCAGCGAGCAGCAGAGGGGCCTGCCCATGCCCCGTCTGGAGCCCTTCGGACCAGGGCAGGTGTTCAACCACAGCCACGCCCAGCAGGTGTTGGTGCTCCCCGCCACCGACGACCACATCATGGAGGTCAACGCCACGTGACAGCCCCCTCCCCGCCCACCCAGTGACTGGACTATTACTACTACCTGCCCCCATCCTACCAGCTCCGTCCTGATGTCCTCACCGCCCAACGCCACCTCATCTCACCTTGCGTCCCCCCCTCCTCCCACCTTTAGATGGCACTGAGCTGGCCTTGAGCACTTGAGCGGGGGGAAGGGGTTGGAAGTAGGTTCTGCTGGACCCCCACCCCACCCGACCCAGCCCCTTTTTGAAGCCCCCATCCCCTGCAAGAAGGACACTTTATCGTCAACGGAGACGTCCCCCAAGAACACTCAGCGACGGACGAAGGACATCTGCTGCTACTGCTGACTTACCCCCCCCCCCCCCATCACTCTCTGCCTCCCAATCTCCAATCTCCTCCACCCCAGCCCTTCCCCACCTAGCACATTAAAACAATCTAGAGAACTATATATTTGGCCGCTCATCTCATACGCAAAGTCCCACCCCTCCCCGCTTTGTGGAACTATGAATGTTCGCTGTCCCATGATGCTTTGCGGCCACCTGTTGCCAAACCCTGTGCCAGATATTTGTGGCCAGGGCTGATGCAGGAACAGTGTCCGCCTCCCTTGAAGAAAAATGCTAGAATTCAGATGCACCAAAGCCCCACATAGCCTGTCTGTAACGTGAGACTACTGGGAGTTGCTCGACTACTGAAGTACTGTATTTTGACTGTGTGTGTGCGTGCGTGTGTCTCTATGTCCTCAAAGGGGTATGTTTGATCTAGTGAATGATTCTTAAAACTAAGGATGAGCCAGTGGACAATATCTATCTATTGTCTTTGTCCATTTTACAGTTTGTGTATATCTAATCTGTGTGTGTGTCTAAAGGGGTGCGTAAGCGTTGCTGAATCTGTGTCTGAGCTATGCACACGTATTGTAGGACTTGGTAGAAATGAATGAAAGGACTTCCATTCTCATTGAACAGAATGTCACCTCGAAGCTGGCACTAGCTGACCGTAAAGCCCTTCCTCACCACATTGTAATTATACTGCATTTCTTTGGGCACTGTATATACTGGTATGTAAATAAATGTGATTTCAATCTACAAAATAATCTATGATTTCCAAGTATATTAAAAAAATAAGCATTGGAGTTGACTTTGTGCAGTGGGGTTTTGTAAATAAAAAATACAATAAAAATATAACAATTCTATTTTAAAATGGCTATGCTAAGAAGCTCCCTGCTGTTTTGATTTGTTACTCTTTTAAAATGACAAGCAAGTTGTCTAACTTGTGCAAATATATTTGAAGTGTTATACAAACTGGTAAAGAAATCAGGAAGTGAGGTACTCACACATCGTAGTAAGTGTATGTACTTTTCCTATGAGAACTGTGGTTTCACTCTTTACTCAGGAAGTTGTCACACTCCTATTCCCCCCAGCCTGACCTTTACCAATGCAATTACTGAATTGGATCTCTCAAAATGTTGAACACCAGGAAAATGCTGAAGACCTATCATAACATAATTCTGATAATTCATAATATAATCATAATTCACACGCTAGATGAAAGGAAAAAAAACTAGTCCAATTCCAGTATTTAGTATTTTACTCAAAAGTAGTCCTACAGTCATAATGGCATAACGTTTTTACCTGCAAAATATGAAGATAATATAACGACTGAATGCTGACAGTATGTTCTGCCCGACTAAAATATGACCATAACCTTCATCCTATACTTTATTAATACTTTGTGTCCAAATATTACAATTGCGTGTGTATGGTAAAAAATAAAAAAACTCCATTGTAGTAGATTTATAAAGCCTGGATTTAAACCTGCACTATGTACATTTCCCCATTAGCAGTCTCCAGTGACTTGAATTGTAGCTACAGGTATAGCTAAAGATAATACAGATGGATTGACTCGTGGATGGGTGCATTCTATTCTTTATAAACTCTCCAGTTTGAATATTTGTTGTTGGAGTAAACAGCTGCAGTATAAAGTTACATAGTGCGGGTTTAAGGCGTGGCTATAACAAGAAAAGACCCAACTGCAATCAACGCGATCTCCAGATCCTATCTCACATTGGCTGATTTCTTGGCAGGTGCTCTGTGGGGACAGTGGGCGCTCATGGACGCCGACGCTGCCTGCTCATTGGCGGGTGTGTAGGCGGGGTTGGCGATGGACACCATGCTGCATGTCGGCCGCGGGTCGTGGAAGGTGTGCACCGCGGGGTGGAAGGCGTTGAGGTGCGCGGGATCACGATGCAACGCCTCGCCCCTCCTCCTCCTCTCACACTGCCGGTACAGACACAGGCTCAGCACCGCGGCCGCTAGCAGCAGAACGCCGCAGACTCCCGACAGAACGTGTATGGCGATGGCCTCCGCGTCCCTGGGCGTGGCGACGGGCACGCAGCGCTTGTGCGACAGCGCGCCCGCGGTGCTCTGCGCGCTCACGCACACGCGGTACGCGTGTCCGCCCGCCGAGAGGCCGAAGACGTCGGTCTGCCTGGTCCACGAGCTCACGCTGCCGTTGCTCACCACGCTCCCGTCGCCGCGCAGCACCCAGACCAGGAACGCGCTCAGCGCCGAGTCCGGGGCGCACCAGCGCACGCTGGCGGCCGTCGGCCACGCCCTCGTCACCTCCAGGGCCACCACCGGGCCCGGGGTCGCCGAGGGGTCGGTGGCGCTCTGAGCCGGGCACCTGCAGTTCCAGCCCTTGAGGTGCTGGAGCTCGATACAGGGCCTCTGCAGATGGACACACTGGTCGTAGTCACACAGCGGCGCCGGGGCCGTCTGGGGCTCTGTATTCGGCTCCACCGTGGGTTCCTCTTGGTTCCTTTCTTCTGCAGGCTCCACCTGCGCAGGAGGGGTGGAGCTGCTGCTGCTGCTGCTGCTGCTGCTGCTTGGTGTTAGTAGAGTGTAGTGCCTGGATGGGGTGGCTGGAGGTACATAAGGAGGGGGAGTAATCTCCCCTCTGCTGGTGGGGCCATGTGTGGGGTTGGGGCTTGCTGTTGACTCATGGATCATGGTTGTTGCCACCGCTGAAGACAGCATGTGAGGGGATGTTGACAGAGCCAGAGGGGCTTCTGACGGCACCACCCGCCCAGGGAGTGTAGTGGGCACCTGGGCGCTATTGGTAGATGCTACGTTCACACTGGCAGGTATTGATGCAGACTCTGTGGTGGTAAACGCTGGCACTCCAGAGGCTTTGTCAAATGCTCTGCACATAAACAAACAGGCAAAGAGACGGTAGGCTGATCAGTGAGATTTGAGATTAGATGGATGGATTAGAAACTGATACGATTTGGTACATTCTTTCTCATTTTGGTAGATGGATGCTGTTGCAAGTTATGTTTATACAATGATATTTATATGAGCAATAGAGTTTTGAGTTACTGATTTTCTAACTTGGTTCCTCATGATAGCAGGTCAAGTCTTCTGATCAATAGGTTCTTCATTCGGTATGCAGAGAAACGCAACATTTTAACTTAAAGTCAGAAATGGATGCATAACATGTAACTTTTAGTGTTTTGTTTGGAGAACTAGCACATAAAAACAATCATTCAACATATATTTCCCAATTTAGCAAAGAACTATGAACTCACCTGGAGCCTATAATAGTGTGGGCAGTGCTGTGAGGTTCCGGGGTGGAAGTGAGGCTGTCAGCCATGCCTGTGACGACCTTTGTTATGGGGACAGATAATGGCCGGTCTGCTGCTGCTACTATCCACAGAATACACAGAGCCCAGGCCCCACTACAGCACAGGGAATCAGTCAGCTGTCAACCAAGGGACAGTTGTGTGTGTATAACTCATACACACACACACACCAAAACAAAGCATGTACGCACACACACACACACACCAAAACAAAGCATGTACACAGATATACTGCAGACAAAACGACAGAACAATATCTTTAACGCTCACATTTGACACATTTATTTATTATACATAGTATATGTATACATACTATCTCTACTCTGAGTTTCTAAACACACAGGCATACCCCCCTCCCCCCCCCCCCCCCCCCCCAACCACACACACACACACACACACACATCAAAACACCAAAACTCATCTCACCAGCATGCCACTCTTCTCCTGGGATCCATGAGCCTCCAGAATGGTTATTTGGAATCGACCAAGAAGCAGAATCCTTCTCTACAGTGTCTAGGTGTTGTGAGCAAGCAGTGCTCAAGGTTCTGAGACCCCACACGGTGACAGGGCTGTCCTGCAGCTTTACTCCACTGATACCAGATAGATGCTGCTACAGCTCGGATGTGCCACACTCTGTTATTCCCTTGGTCTCCCTCTCTTTCTGTGTCTGTCTCTCTGACTGACTCTCTCTCTCTCTCTCTCTCTCCCCCGCTCTCTCTGTAATACCAAAAATCAACCACCACCCCTCCCCTCCCCTCCCCCCTCCCCCACACACACACACATTTTGCATGTTGTATGTGTTTGCAGTGTTTTAACCCCCACAACTCTGACCATATTTGAGGAGAGGTTTTTATGTAAGCCCAGAGGCACCATGTTTGGGGAAACTGGAGATGGATGCGCTGGCTTTTAGAAGGGGAGGTAACGGAGCGGTCCGCAGTACCAGTCTCCCATGGCTGCAGATACAGAGAACGCTCCGGAATGCCTCCACATATCTAAGAGTTGAGGTCATGCTGATAAGTTTTCAAGTGAGCGAACACACACACACTCGCACACACACACTTGCTTGCACGCACTGACACACACACACGCACACACACACTGACCCAAACTCTCTCTCTTGCACACACACACGCATGCACACAGGCATGCACGCACACACACACGCACACACACACACACACACACACACACACACACAAACACACACACACACACACACACACACACACACACACACACACTCACTCACTCACTTTCTTGCAATGAGTAATTGGGTAAAAGGTTCCACCTTTCTCCCAACACTATGATACTCTAGTAATTAATTGAATAGCTAATATGTGTACTGGATTAAAACATATTAAGTGTTATTATGATGAATGTTATCCATGAATAAGCCATTTTTGGTTCTTATATTTTTATATTTTATATATCTTTTTAAAGGGCCATCCAGTTATCTCCCCCCTATCTCGTGTTCTGGCTGATGCTAATTAGCATAAGATATCTCTCGACATGGGGCCAATAGATAGCTGGTTCTGTCGGCCAATCACTACTTCTCAATCACCTGCGTCTACGTGCAGGATTTAAAGTGGCAATAAAAACAAAGGCATCTCTGCCACACGAGATGCGATTGTGCGTATAAGTCAAGTAGATGCACTTCTTGAAACTATGACTTATTTCGCGTTTTTAAGCGTTTTATTTATGGGCGCATTTGCCCTAACTAACGTGGGGGAGAGGGAGTCTCGAGAGCGTTTGTTTTTAAATTCCTTAGGTCTCTCCACCAGGCCTAATGCCGCAGGACCCTCCAGACGGGTTCCGGCTGTGTTGTGGCGGATGTTTCGAAGAAGTAAGGGGAACGAGGTTCAGGAAAGCGAATCGTGCATGGTGTCCGAGTACGGCGTGCGCGGCAACATCGTTCGATACGTGCAGGACCAAGGTAAACCATTTCGGCCTGTTAATCAGACATTTAATCAAGTAAAAAAAAAAAACATTCAAACAAGCGATGGTTTACTTATGTGGTCACATTTGGTGTGTTTTGACAACTATGCGTTTCAACAGCGGTGATGAGCACGGAAGGGGAGCCAGTTTAAATGTCATTCTTCAAAGTCAGTGTCAAACTGACAAAATTCTTCAACTTCAGATGATTGACGCGGGGGTCTATCTATGATCGCATATCTTTAAGCGGGCAAGGTAGATCATAAACATGGCCAATACAATGTGGAACTATTACTTATTCGAGTACCCTACTTTGGCTGTATTAAACACACCATAGGCTATTAAACCATTTGGCATGTACTGGCAAATATTTTACTACAATAGGCCTTCTACACTTACCATTATAAGAATAGCCAATGGCTCTTTTTATTTATTTCAGAAATATTATCAGATATTTTGTTGACGTATGGACCACCAAACTACAAATACCTGGTTTTTCACTAAAGACATATTGTCACCCTAATTTGGAGGCCCGCATGGTTGAACTGAGTATTTCATGTATTGCAGGCAGGTTCGTGTCTTGCTGGGGCGGCCAGGACTGCGTGGAGAAGCAAATGTTCTTCAACATGTCGGTCCTGCAGCCCGTGGAGCAGCTCTCTCTGGCCCGGCTGGAGGTCAAGTTTCAGTGGGGCGTGCTCAGGGCCCCAGAGTTTTTCCTGGGGCCCCGGGCCCTCGACGTATCCTTGTATAAAGTAGTTCGAGCCACTCTGAGGGGAGCGAGCCACGAAGCCAACCGTAGGCTCCTGTTGTCCCAGTCGGTGGCGCTGGGACCCGAGCCCGCCTCCCTCACACTGGACCTGACCTCCCTGGCCGAGACCTGGCGCAGAGCGGGTCGCAACTACGGCCTGGTGCTGGCGCTGCAGCCGCAGGGCCACGACCCGGAGGAGGAGCTCCTCCCCTTCCGCCCTGGGAATACTCTCCCGCTGCAGCCGGCGGCCGTGTCTGCACCGACGCCGGAGGTCCACGCCGCACTGGTAGCAGTGTCCCTCAACCCCGAGCAGTGTCGCTCCAGACGGAGGCGGAGCGCCGTCCACCTCCCCGTGACGCCCAGCAACGTGTGTAAACCGCGGCGCCTCTACATCGACTTCAAGGACGTGGGCTGGCAGGACTGGATCATCGCGCCGCAGGGCTACCTGGCCAACTACTGCCACGGCGAGTGCCCCTTCCCGCTCAGCGAGAGCCTGAACGGCACCAACCACGCCATCCTGCAGACGCTGGTGCACTCGCTGGACCCACGCGGTACCCCTCAGCCGTGCTGCGTGCCCATCCGCCTCTCGCCCATCTCCATGCTGTACTACGACAACAACGACAACGTGGTGCTGCGGCACTACCAGGACATGGTGGTGGACGAGTGCGGCTGTCGATGAGCGTACGAGGACATGTCTGGTCAACACTAGTGCTCAAAACCCTGGTGGTGGGACAGGGGTTCATTTTGTATAGGGTACTTTGTTTAGTTTTTTTATTAAAGAATTTTGTTGTGGAAAGGACTGTTTACTTTTTGAATGCTTAATATATTCGTTTTTGGCATGCGGCAAACACGAAGGGACATCATTCTGGAGTAATAAATTAATGTTTTTCATAGCCTGAACGGCTGCACAGTGCGCTGCATTAGGCTGCCCTCTTCAGGTAAAAGGAGGAAATGTCATTATTACATGATAAATCGATGATTGCTAACTAAAAGGTGGGGTGGTTAAAGTAAAACTGTTGCTCTAGATACATTTCCTAGTTTACTATTCTACTAGTAATTTCAACTATAATGATTTTTTGTACCTGAGGTTTTTTTTCTCCAAGAAATACTTGTTATACATACATCTCTTAAATTTCTCCGAGTACACACACACACACACACACACACACACACACACACACACACACACACACACACACACACACACACACACACACACACACACACACACACACACACACACACACACACACACACACACACACACACACACACACACACTCATCTAACCAGTATGTCACTTCTCCTGTGATCCATGAAACTCCAGAATGGTTATATGGCATTGACCCAGATGTAAAATCCAGTGTGGCTGCTACCACAGCCACACTGTAACCACACTTATTCGCTTGGTTATCTCGGTCTCTGGTGGCGTGCGCGGCAACATAATCCAATGTGTGCAGGACAAAGGTAAAATATTTTGGCCTATTAATCAGACTTTTAATCAAGTTAAAAGCATTCAAACAAGTTTACTTTACTTATGTGGTAGTTTTTGTTTTGACAACTACAAGTTTCAACAGCAGTGACGAGCACGGAGGGGGAGCCAGTTTAAATGTAATTCTTCCAATTCAGTGTTAAACTGACATTTTTCAACTTCAGATGATTGACAAGGGGTCTTTCGACTACTTATTTTTTGTACCTGAGATGAAAAATAAAAATGGACTTAAAATTTCAAGGTTCATATTTTGTATGGCACACTTGTTTAGGCAGTGGTTCAGCAGGAAAGGAGAGATGATGCACGCAGCTAATCGCCATTTTTCTGGCTTCCGAGAAGTCTGAACTGTTTTCGTTCCATTTCTGTTGTTGCATGCCATCACACCCAGTTCAAGCATTTCAACCAGTCTCATGCATTGTGGTGGGTATCTTCATTGGTTATTGGGCTTAGATCATGTGAACACAAAGCGGTGTGATTGTGAGATGGGAATCCCCATCTCTATGGTGCTAAACAAAGGGAAAACATTAGTGACTGGCAACATCATGGCCATGAGCTGGTCCAGCTGCAGATTCAGAGTCCAGTTGTCCTAAGCCGTCGTCGTAGACCCAAAATGATAGGACAATTTGCTACAGGTTGAACTTTAAAGTATTTATTTAATATGGCTTGTTCTGGTTTCTAGGAAGAGGGCAACAACTATTTTTAAAGCTCACGCAGCAACTATGCTGTGTGTAATATATAAATATGTGTGTAATATACAGTATCTCACAAAAGTGAGTACACCCCTCACATTTTTGTAAATATTTGAGTATATCTTTTCATGTGACAACACTGAAGAAATGACACTTTGCTACAATGTAAAGTAGTGAGTGTACAGCTTGTATAACAGTGTACATTTGCTGTCCCCTCAAAATAACTCAACACACAGCCATTCATGTCTAAACCGCTGGCAACAAAAGTGAGTACACCTCTAAGTGAAACTTAGTTTGGTTTGTTTCAGCAGGTATTCCAACCCCTTGTGAACCGTGGCAGTTGGCACAACAACCAAGCATACCTGTTAGAACACAATTGACTTTTATATACACACTAAGACTTTTGTGTAGCAACGCCCAGAGCTATTTATAGATAATAGCTCTCTAAAATGGAGCGCTATGGGAGTTGCCGTTGATGCGTTTTCGTAAATAACCAAGATGACTGTGTCACTCGTGTATATACACTCCGGACCTCGGTAATCTTTTAAGATCTAAAAATAGAATTGGAAACTAAATATAACTGTATAAAGAAATCTGCGGTTGAGAACTTGTCCAAGATGAGTGCATGCCTAATTCAGTTTAGACTTGTTACTTAATAAAACATAAACGGGCCAGGTCTGCTGGAAATTAGACCATATGCTGATGTTCAACGGCCACACAGTGCGCTGCACCATGCTGCCCTCTTGAGGTAAGCGGAGTTCGGTTGGTAATTTCCATCCATCCATCCTAAATATGATGTGGTCCATATGGTCCTTGTGGCCCAGACAGTGGCGTTTCTTCTGGCACCCTAAGCAAGATCTCCAACCCCCCCCCCCCCTAAAAGTGCAACAGTAGGTGTGCAAAGAAGGTAAACAATAAAGGAGTAACTGGTGCACTGAGCTTCCACACCTTGCCCCTCCCTCACTGCCACAAAAGCAGGGTCCTGTTGAGCTGCTGAATGGTGCATTCTGGAGATGTATGGTAGTGGTTTTTACCAGGTATGAAACGCTGAGGGGGTCATCTGTGGATTGCTACATTGTGAGTCATGACTTCCTCATGGTCCTTTTGGACAGTTGTGGCTACAGGGGGGGCATTACTTATTCTTTAACTGACAAAACAAGTTTGGGACCCACTGTTGTGACTGCATAGGGTCTGTGAAGGAACTGTGGCAAAAAAAAAAATCGAACGTCAAGTACGGGAGCAATGTTCAGCTAGCTATACATGACAAGTGTGTGGCCCCATATGTGCCTCACTGTTACCATGGCTGGGGGGGATGACGGGACAAAACCACAATGGTATTTTTTGAATGGTACAAAGGTTGAACAGCTTATTTGAAACCACTTTTCAATGTCTTTATTGTTTGAAAGTTGTGCCAACTGTAACCAAGCCAACTCACGCGGGTGTCCTCATGAAAAACACACTGATACTTCGTTGATACGCTGCCAGACAAACATTTACAAATGCACACTTGGTTGTTTACGTCTGTGGTTTGAGCACAGCAGTCCAAACAAGGCCACACTCTGGATGTGTTGGCTCAAACAAACGATGCGACACAATAAGGGGATTTAAATGTTTGTTTCGCAGCTTATCAACAAAGTACCAGTGTGGTGGGCACTTTCAAATAACGAATTCGAAATTGGAAAATGGTTAAAAAGATCAGTGTTTTTTTGTCCCCAGCCATCCACTGTGGTAAGTGTGGGACTCCATAGCGACTTGTTCATGCATGATCCTATTGAGCGCAGGAGTAACATATGGGGCTATGCCATGCCCTTTGATGGTGGTTAAAGTGCTCTGGTCCTACCATGATGTTCTGGTCCAACGCCCACCACTCCCAACTTTCATGGGCCATACCATGACTTTCTCCTGGTCACTTTTGTCTAGTACGATCAGACCTTTCTGGTTTAGCCCCACTTTGTCTCATACCACCATACTCTGCCGGTACCACTTTTGACGTCTAGGACCATGATACTCTTTTGGCCCAACAGCACTTTGTTGTTGGGCCATCTCAAGGTACAACACTGCACCTTGAGATGTAGACATACCTTGACCACAGGTTAGTACTGTACTCTTCGGTCTTATAATGAGGGTTTGCAGCCTCATTGCTGATCACTGTATTGACACGGATAAGCAGCTTTATGCCAGATGAGACTTGTGGTTTTGGACATTTTCAGTACCATTTTCAATGTATTGCCACATTTGATTTTACATGCTTTATAAGCAGATTGTGCTGTAATTAATTTAGTTTACATTTGGTTATTAAAATGTCTCCTAGATCATCCAGCATAAATGTTTAACCGTGAAACCTTTCTCGCATCAATCTTCTGCAGAGCATGTGAATAGAACAAAGTTGATTTATGCCAGTCTACCAGACCTGTTATGAATACGGCAGAACAAGCGGACCCAAATGCATGACACTGAGCAGGCAGAGACGAACAAAGGGGGCCAAGGTATTTATTTGGCAGACTAAGAGTAGTCAGGCAGGCAATGTTCGGCAACGGAGAGGCAGGAAGGCAGGCAGGCAGGGACTCGGCGACAGGTGGATGGTCAGGAAGGCAGAGGTTCGGCAACGGGCAGGCAGAGTTCAGCATAAACTGATGGTTCAGGGACAGGAACAGGAACAGGAACAGGAACAGGAACAGGAACAGGGGAGATACAGAATCTAAATGGCGGGGACAAAGATACAGACGAGTGTGGGGTAAACAACGAACTAGCACTGGCTGTGTGAAAAGCCAGTGCTTAAGTACTGTGGGGGGTGATTGGTAATTGACTGCAGGTGTGGATAATCAGAGGAAGCATGTGGGGTAATGGAGGCAGGGTGTCCCTAGGTGGCGGAAGTGGACGGAACGGGAGAGGGTGTGACAAGACCAGTGCCCACTCTTTGCTTCATAAATATAAAATGTTCAACTAATTGTTTCAAGGTTTTTATGTTAAATTTTTGCATAACTCCAGGGAATTGTTTCCTGATTAATCTCTATTGTTCAGGGTCGATGTTGGATGCACCATTAAAGGTTTGGTTGGTTATTATCATTGTATAGAGCTTTGGGTTAAAGGTATTTGTAATGGGTGGTAGTTTCAGCCCAGGTTGTGCAGATCTAGCCAACAAAAAAAAAGACATTCAAGTACACAATCCAAATATGTGATGTGAAGGCTTTAGTAGATCGAAAAATACCATGAGCGAAAGATTATGGCTCTAAAGAAATGATGTATGGACTATGATAGAATAGTAGACCTTATGAGGCTTCAGTACATCAGGGAAGAAAAACTATTGAATAAATATATTAACTGAAAGTGGCCAGCCAATGGAAAGGCACAACGAGGGATAGAAGCTAACATTAAAAGCATCCCTTAAGGCAAAAGCATATAATTTAATTATTCTTAATATATTGGTGATATATGAACATGAGAAATACAGGGGCAAAAAATAAATAAAAAGGGGGGGTTAACTTGAGTATCCAGCTGACTTCAATAGTTGATGCCTCAATGGAGATATTCCCACTTAAATTAAGTAATTATTGGCAGAGAAGTTTGATTATATTCAACCTAGCATTGCAAATGAGCAGTAGGTCTGGTTAGAATATGCTTGACTCTAACTTGGTTCGAACCAAAAAGGTCCCAAGGAATGTCTCCATCATTTTGTATTGGTTTGCTCTATCATGCCAAGTTTCATGGAGGGACACATGCATGAATGAGCAATTGGTAATAAGGGTGATCATGAATTAGTTGTACAAGCCCAGCTTTTCATATAATACTTTGTTTAATTACTTCCAGTTGTATTTCTTTTAACGCACACCAGGCCTTTGCCACTAGAGGGAGATGATGTACTGCTGTGTGATTCCAGTGATACAGCTCTGCACTCCATCTGTAATAAAATCAGTAATTAACATTATTCTGGTTCGATCAGCACACACCTTAATGTTCAACATGTTTTATGCCCACAATCCTTCAATTCTATCCTGGCGAAGCACTTTTTGACATCTTTATATAATGTTGTATTCAGCTTTGGATCGTTCTTTTCATTAGGCCTAAAGTAAAAACAAATTGGACCTAAATTATCTCACAGGCAATTATTACCCATACAAATAGGAACATCTATCTAATACTATCTTATCTATTACGTTTTATTCAACTTTGGCAGAGTGACTTTTCAACAGTATGCCAGAGATAATGCACAGTGAAATTGCTACTCTTGCTGTCCCCTGTAGCTATTTAAAACATATAAAATAAACAAAAACTCTAAACCCCCAGTGAAAATACAAAACAAAAACTTTCAGTGCCTTTGCAAACAAATTATTTTACACATACACACACACACACACACACACACACACACACACACACACACACGCATTAAAGCACGTCATACACGCAGACAGACAGACAGACAGACAGACAGACAGACAGACAGACAGATAGTATTTTGTAACTCATGGGGGTTTAAGCAATATCCAGTGTCTGAAGAACAGTCACCCAGTAATGTTTATAGGAAATTATGGGTCCACAAGAAGGCTTGCGGTCTTTGGACACTGAGAAAATCGTGTGTGTTGGTGAAGGATTGCCAGAAAATAACTTGGAGCAAAGGTCTAAATAGCAACCGCATGCCTAAACATTTAGATCAACTACCATCAGTGACACCATACTTGCAATAGGTCATATAATTCCATTGTGTTGAAACACTATCAACATCACCAGTGAATATCCCACTGCAAAAGTATTTTTCTTGCATCGTTATTTGAGATGTAGAAACAATCTAAGCATCCCAGTTCCCTTAATGTTAGCAGAACCGCTCTGATGGGGTAGAGATTCCCAGATTGGGGTTGATGATTCACTTTTCCCAGGCAGCAACGCCTTCCTCTTTCGCTGGTCGAGAGAAACTAATTGCCTAGTCATTATGTCTGCACTCCACTGCCCGCGGCCAACCTCAGCCTGGAAAAAGACATCATCTCCGCAATTGGCTACCTTTAACAGTGTCCCTTGGGCATGCTTGGTCTATTTTGTTGTGTGTGTGTGTGTGTGTGTGTGTGTGTGTGTGTGTGTGGTTTTTGTCTCAGCCTTGGTATCTTGGAAAGAGGCAAAATGTCTGACGTCCTACTGCATTTATTCGCCCCCACAAACATGGCCGCTTCACCCCATGGCCCCGCTCCTTCATCATTAGGAAATGGAAAGGGACGCTTACAATAATGCACCTCCTTGACCTTCACTGAAAGGCTCATATCTTTCCCGGTATTATCGGGGGTTATCGTATGAGATGCAAGACATTTTTCCATGGCCATATGCCACTGATGACAACACAGATGCACTACATGATTGCACAAATACGCGGCCCTGACCTCCTCCCCTCCCCCATGCGCGCCCCACTAATTCACCCCACATCTAACATCCCTCTCTGTCCTTTTCTTGTCACTTCGTATGAAGGGATGGTTAGCAACATAGGCCTGGAGAACCTATACTAGTAATGTCAGCGTCTGGGAACCACGCTATTTGTGGCTGGGCGGCATTCACTCCATGCATACTGTGGAATTACGTAGCCATACATATCCATGAAAAATGATTATATATATATGAAAAGTAACCATGGGTTTTCTATAATGCTGCCTCAACACTGATAAAGTATGGGACAACACACTCACCCAAGCACACACATCCATACTGAATGTTTCTACTTGAGTTTAATTCAGTAATTTGGCCTCACCGTGAATTGCTCACCAAGTTAATTTGGAGCCATTTGAATGGGAAAACTTAATTTTGTTGTGACTTGTCTTTGCACACACCAGAGGCTTTTTCATAGACTTGCACAATGACTTTGCTTATTTGGAGGAACATAACCTTTAACACGGTTTATACCTTTGGATGTTTCACATCCGCCAGAATGTCATCACAAGCACACATTTGCCTTCAAAGTGTCAGAAATCGATTGGGGATGTCACATATGTTAACGTTTAAAGATAATGTGAAGGTTACATATGAATCGCGTGACAAGACAGAAATGCAGACGGGCCTCAGTTAAAGGTTGTTAAACTGCACTTGTATCAAGCATATTTCATATCCTTCATTGTTGTATCCACAGTACCCTCCAATGGAACATTGCCCTATCTCAAGTGAGTCGCTCCAGTGCTTTTAACCACAGGGGGAACAGAGTTATGATGTTAGACCAACAAAGCGTGAGCGGTAATGTTGGCTCCACCATCACAATATTTTGACTTCCTCTCATCGTTCATATGTGCAGCGACACTGTCACTGTGCCCCTCTGGCGGCCCCAGTCATCACAAAGCACTGCTATGCACTGTCCCAGAGAAACCACTGCAGTGGGTGAGTCCACCTCAGGAGAATGGCACATCTCTATAGTCAACATCATCCATCGTAAGGGATGAAATATCTGTCTGTGGCCTACTTAGAAGCTATTCTATTGTAATAATAATAGCCCTGAAGGCATGGGTTTTTGCACTGACAATTTTGTTTTCATGATTCATTTTGGTCTATTGATTGCAGAACCTAGAAAGATAATACTCCCAAACTGGCAAACGATGAAATCACATGAAATGCCCTCTTAGAAGTAGTAGCCTTCCACTTACTTTGACAGACAACAATATTGTTTGTCCACATAAATACAAAAGAAAATATGACTGACAATACTATGACATTATGAACAACAAATAACACTTTTTCAGACACTGTAACATGTAAATGCATTATTACGCGTCATTCAACATGCTGCAGTTTCTGACATCCCAGTCTTGCCTGCCACTGAGCGTTATACTGAAGACCCCCAAAGCAGTGTTTTCTTTTCAATCCATTATCTGTGAGGTCCCAAGACATGTTTGATGTTGAGTCTTTAATGTTGCAGAAATCCACAGGACTCCTGCTGTGTAATTAAACACAAACAAAAAAGCTTAGGCAGCCCATTTAGTAACCGGACACTAACAATAAACATCAGGACAGAACCCTTTCTGGCAGACCACAGTTTCAGATGGTCAACATTTTGCAAGGGAACGGCAAATTCTTTTCACATTTGAAATGTGGCTGTTGGTCACTGACACAGTTACAAACGTGAAAGACAACATTTATTTCAACGTGATTGAATAAATCCTTTATTTCAAAGGACAAAGTAAAATATTTTGAACAAGCATTCAAAAGACATGGGTCAAAAATGTTTTGTTACCATTAACATATACATTATATCCTGTAGGCCTGTTGCTAGCTTGGCTAAGCAAATCACATAATGAACGTTTCTCCGAACATTTGACCTATATCATCACAGGTCTCAGTAGTATGGCACTGTTATCAGACTGATGCAAGATTCAAGCTGTTTAGTGATGGGAGACTAGTATTTACAATGGACAATAAAAATCCAGGTAACTCAATAAGCAGCGGTGGGTTTATAAATAGTGCTTAAAATGAATGAAAAGACGTAGATCAATGTACAGGAACCTGTGTTTCTTAATACATAATTTGTTAGCTTTTATGTACATATTTTATTTTCTAAAAGGTCATATCAAATCAAGATAAATATTTAAAACATTTCTGTTGTAGAAAAGAAAGGAAACCAGAAATGAGCTATATGTGCTCGTGTGTCACATTTCAACAGTTAATATAATATTGATCACATTAATTGTAATACTAATGACATAATTGTAATAATTAGGCTACATGAAAATCTCTTTCAGCATGTTTATGACGACATAGCTCTATTTTGTGTCATTTCCACAAATGCTTGCTATGTACATGAAACATTCAAAACTGTATCTGTAGCAGAAAAAGCGTATTTTCTTGGTGTGCATTTTAAATATTTGTACTCACATTTGGTTTTGTGATTGTCTCGTCATATATATGCCTACTTGCAGTTTCTGACTTGAAATTACCCCAATTGTACCATAATGTAAAGAAGAAATTAGAATACTTTAAAAAAAAGCATATAGGTCTGCTATGATTTGATTTAGATAAGGTTGAGCCAGGACCTGCCCCAGTAGAATGACTTTACTCCCAAAATAAACAAGCGCGGAAATAAATTTGACATATTTTCATTTTGAACAAAATAAAACCACACAAAAGTTGTTTTTCTCAAAATGTTGATGTGATTTAAAAACAAATGAAAAAGTCGTTGTCACATAGACATTAATACATATTGAAAATGAAAATCAAGTGATTCAAGTTTGACAGTCACAGTAAAACATTAGCACCGTAAACTAAATATAAATCCAGAGGCACCAGATCAACAAGTACAACAAAAAAGCTACTTCAAGTGGGAGAAGAAATATTTATCTATGCTATCGATCATCTAGGAGGGATTTCGCTACAACAATGTCAACTTGTTGTCTGAATGTCACTTCAGAACAAAGAACTCAATTGCTAACACTAATGACTAACCCCAAAAGACTTCATAAACAGTTGCTTCGGGAAATCAAACAAAAGCAACATCAAGTTCTGTTTCTTCAAAACCTTAACTGAATTCATAACGGTGGTAATGAGGTTGAGTGGGGCTTGAAATAAAGTGCAGTGTATTTCTAGCCATAATTTCACCGTGCTGTACCATTCCTACTTCTTACATACGTGACTTAATCTCATCATTCTTTGTACAACAAAGACTCATCCAACTCTTGAAGTTACATTCCTGTTTCATGACTCAAAATACTAGGGCTGCTGATGTCACGTCTCAAAAAAACAAGAAATAAACAAATATTAAATAGAAAATGTGTCATGTCGGCATAGCCTTGTGAGTTAACACAACATGACAACATGACCGACATGTGATGAAAGGTCAAATCTCAGGGTGGTGGAGGGCAAGGACTCTGGAAAGCACACTGAAAAGAATGGACACACTTCTCGTCTCTGGTCCTCAAAATGGTGGCAACCGAACCCACGCTCTGACTGCATTGTTGTAAACAAAGGACTTAAATGATAATGTTATGTACAATGTGAAATATTACTCTCTCTCACCCACAGACACACATACACACACACACACAAAAAGACACACACACACACACACACACACACACACAGCCAAACAGACATACACACAGATACACACACAAAATAACCCAAATGCTTATTTTTTTTTTCACATTTTTTAGTTGAAGTAAAAAGCTGGGCCTAGTTGTTAGGGTGATTCTAAATAAGACAGTGTAATGGCAGCATACTGACTCCCTTCCCCCCTCGGTCAAAGGTAGAAGTCTGTGACCTGTGAGTCTGCTAGGCTGGGTAGAGAGTTAGGGCCTGGCATCTGGCCATTAGGGGGCGCTGCTCCATTCCCATTGGGCAAAACACAGTTCCCCTGGTAAGAGCTGTTCAGGGTGCAGCCATTTTCCATCTGCAAAAGTCAAAAGGAGGTCAGAGAGGGAGATGTGGAGGTTGGCACGGTCACACGTGCTTTACTGTCAGCGAAATGTATGTTGATTTCTTTTTACTGACACAAATTGAGCTATCAATTATTTATGAAAATAAATCAACACATCTATTCCAATAAATTAGGAAAATGCTGATTCTATTTCAGACAAATATGAATCCAAATGATCCCCTGAACTCAATAAAAATCGAAATAATAAAATCTAAATTCCACTTGAATTATGTATACAACCTTGATGTCAATTGGAATGTATCCTATTACATGTCATTGCAACATCTACTGCACACAAAACAATTATATAGCCTTGTCCACCCCATCTTGCTCTATATTACAGTATAATATAAAAAGTATATATACGAATATAAATAAATATTTAAAATATGCTGAAGAGGGACTGTCGTACTGAGCTCATTTACCTCTGCAAAGTAACTGTCACTCTATTGTCTATTATTGCAATCAATTAATACTTCTTTATTGGCTCTTTCTGTTTTGGAGGCACAAATGGTCAACAGCCACAGAATAATTTGACATTTATAGACGGTATACCCAGAAATTAAGTAAACTTTGAAGCTCTAAGTCTGACTTTTTGTTCATTTATTTCAATGTATTTGTCAAAGACATGCTACAAGGCTGGCTGATACATAACTATGACCAAATATGCTGTCAAAACACTACGAAATCCCTGAAGAATCTCTTCAGAAAAAAAGGTAATGTGGACGTTTTTAGATTAACAAAGATTTTGCAAGAGCAAGCAAACAAATGAGAGAGGGAGGAAGAGAGGTTTTGGGGACCTGTCTGGGTAAGTGCTGAAACATGGGTCTGCAAAGATTCATATGAATCTTGTCAAAAGCTAGAATACAACAGATAATCATACTCATTAACTTCTTGAACCTCCTGTTAAATGAGACGAATAACACCACCTTATTTATCACAGCTCCAAACAAAAGGCCAGGAACAGTTGGTCATACACATTGCTCTGGTTTATAACAATTATATTAACAACACTACCCCTTCTATTTATCATATCAATAAATAGAAGGGGTACACATGGCCATTAACAACCATGTTTAAAATCCCATGGAACATATTCACTGTGTTCCTGGCCACTGACCTTTAGTCCTGTCATGTTTACCGCTATGAGTGTAGGGATGACGAATGAGTAATACAGACAGACATACACACACACACACACACACAAACACACACATACACAAAACACCTTCATCTCCACATCATAGCTCACCTTGCTGTGGTTGGGGTCATGGGCAATGTCCGGGGTCACCACACTGTAAGGGTCCAGCTGCCTGCAAGGCTGGTTCACCCCTAGGATCTGTTCCAGGGCGGTGTTCGGGGCAGGACATTGGGACAGGACCTGGGCCAAAGGCGGCGGGAAGTGCTGCTCCTGCTGGTGTTTGTGGTTCATCCTCTGGTAGGACGAAACCACCGCTTCGACACCCTCGTACGAGCCCCCCCCGTTGACGGGGTAATCCATGCTCGGGAGTTCGGACATGGCAAAATCAATGCAAGCGTCTTGCGAAGGGGCTGTGATGGGCGCTTGGCCGTCACTGAGGCAGGTGTCAGTGCCACAGAGGTTCTCCTTTGGGTTGTTCCCAAACTCAAAGTCCAGCCACTGGCTTTTGCCGACAGGGTGGTCCGTGCTGGGACCATTGGATGGACCGTTGAGGTTCTCGCCCTTCTGTTTGGCGTGGCACTGCAGCGGGAGTGGGCCCTGTGTCGTGGGTGGATGCTGCGGCTGTGGTTGGAGATAGTGTGGATGTGCTTGCTGCTGGTGCTCCCCATCCAGCTGCAGGGCCTTGCCGTTAAAAAGAGTCTGATTTGCAAGATAGTTTCCCGTGCATACCGGTATCCCTGAACCATGTAGCATGTCCTGGGCTGTCCATTGTCCGTTGGTGATAGGTTGACCCTGTCCCAGGTAATCTCCATTAACCCCTGAGTGGTTGTTGTGGTTCACCCAGTCCTGCCCCACCTTACCAGAACTCATGCTGAGATGCTGCTGCATCTGCTGGGACAGCAGAATGATAGGGGCCTGGCCCACTATAGGAGGCTGGGTGTGCACGTAGGCTGGGATACCTTCATGTGATGACACTGCCATGGTGGTCGGGGCAGTGGTGGTGGGGGCAAGGATGGGAGGTGCCTGTCCTCCCTCCTCTGCAACGTCAGTCTTTGCCTCCAGGGAGTCGTGGATGTAGGATAGGATCTCGTCGTTGGTGAGGAGGTCGTCCAGGGAGGGCACGCGGTCTGGATCCATCTCCACCCTGATCATGCGCTCATCCAGCAGCAGCAGCTCCAGGTCCTCAGCGCTGAGTCCCAGACTCTCCAGAGCTCTGAACAACTCCCCATTGGAGCAGCCCTCCTCTTCAGACGTTGCTATGTTCTGGCCCCCCAGGGAGAGGGAGTCCAGGGTGCTCAGAAGTGGGTCAAAGTTGTTTGCTGGTTCAGGGAGCCCTGGGGCAATTATGCCATTCCCAGTCGCATCCCATCCATTGTGAACACCTGGATGGGACTCAGACTCAGAGAAGCCCATCTGATCTCCCAGGAAGCTGCTGTGAAACGCCAGTTTGGGTTCCAGGGCGGGCTGGCAGACGTACACAGACTCATCCTGACTCATCAGAGCCCCCAGGAGGGAGCCAGGGTCCAGGCCCTCCCTAGCAGCCCGCTCCGACCGGCTCTTCTTGGACTTAGTGTCGTTCTTCTCATGGACCCCGTCGCTGAATCCAGGAATGGGATAGTTGGACTGGTACAGCAGGGCCTCACCAGTGGCATAGGTGAAGGGAAGGTGCATTGAACGCTTGCGCAAGTGCTCTCCTCCCTCTTCCTCTCTATGGAGACAGAAAGTAGCATCTATTGACAGTAGCAAGTTCTGAACTATGTTAAGAATAAAGGTCAAACCAATTGAGCTGAGGAGTAGCAAATATATGTAATTTCACTATGTTTAATTCCAACCAATTTCTGCAACTAAAGTTGCTAATCACAGATTAGCACCTCAATTACAGATTAAATATTGTCAAATGTGTTAATTAGTTCAAATTCAATTCTGCATGCTGTGGGCATACCATGGCACATAGCTCTAATCCCTAATTCTTTAAGTACATGGTCTTGTAACCAATACATGTAAATCAACTTATATTTCTTTCATGGGCCATGTGTAAAATTCCTTCTCCGACAACAAATTCCCCTTCTGGGCTTGTCAGTTTGTTTTGAGCAGTGAGTCGGGAATGAACGTACACGAGGGGCCTCTGTGTTGCGATAATGTAGTCTGGTTTGCCGTTCTTGTAGACCAGCCTGGCGTTGGCCTGAACCCACTTCCAGCGGTTCTCCTTGGTGAGCAGCCGGAAGACGGTGAGGCCGCTCTCCCCCGTCTTTATCACTGCAAACACAGGACGCACAGAGAAGAGGCGCTTAGCTCAGTAAGCATTTGTGTAATAAGTGTGAATTGAAAGAAGAGCAGGTTTTATGCATTTCAAACACACGGACTGATCCGCAGCTTTGGAGTCTGCAGACTTGGACACTATGAAGAGGAATGTGTGGTCAAAACAGTAGCATGTTTGAATGTGAGTGCGTGTGTGTGTGTGTGTGTGTGTGTGTGAGAGAGAGAGAGTGTTTGTATTGGAGGTATTTCCCCCCTCATTGTGTGGCTGTGCTGGTATATGGATCATCTCTGATGCCTAGTTCATGTCCTGGATTTGCTGGGGCCCTATCCGTTCCTCTAGTGGCTCTGCGGCTTTGCTCAATCTGGAGTGTAATCCAGTAGGATTACTTAGGAAAGATGAACTCTCTGACCACCATCTTTGACCAGGTCATACTAGGCTTCCTAGTATGTGTGCGTGTGTGTGGAAGAATTCACATTATATTATTCTCAGTTAAATAGAGATGGGGGGGGAGGGGATCTGTCTCCTTGAGTTAGCATATGGCGTACACATAAAATACAGTTTTCACTTGCTACAGCCACAAAATAAATTGGTATGTGGGTATTTTCTTGCAGTGCTGTCATGCTAATTGTGATGGTGTCTCTTGTGGTCACTTGTCTCTCGTCATGGTGCATCCTGGGTACTCACTCCTGACGTGGTTCTCTGCACAGTACAGCATATCTGCTGCGTGGATAAACTGGTATCCAGACCCTCTCACCCGCAGCTCTGCCTCGGTGTAGCCCAGCACTATTTTCCCCCTGTAGGAGAAAGATCCGTGTAGTAAAACTGTGTTCATCTGTACACACTGAACAATGGAGTCAGTAACAATATAAATATAACCAAAGGAATATTAGGCTGGGAAAGGTTAACACACTCCTTTATAGTAATATCATTAAAGCAAATCAACCTATATCCAGCGTGATTGAAATGAAGACGTTTCAACTATTTTGTTGTTATTATGTGGCCACAACATATTTTTGATATTTATTTTATATGAGATTTTTGAAGACTTACTTATACTAACTTTCTGGATATCAATGAATGGATTCGCAAATGTAGGTCAAGAAATCAATGGTACATACATATGCATGTGTGTGTTTATGTGCATCATTTGCATTTATAAATACATCAAAACAACTTCATCAGTTTGATAATTCTTTTGCCATTACTATACAAATCCATCAATTACATAATTTGAGGTGAAATAAACCCACACGAACACACACATATTCCATGAACACACACATATTCCACTCAAAAGGCCCAAGACCTGCTTAAATCCATAGGAGCAAGAGCTCCTTGCTGTGGTACAACAGAGCTAATGACTAAGCCACCACACAGCTAATCTGATCAACTATATCTGCATGTGAGTATATCCTAGAAAACATTCTGCTGGAAGCCTTACTTTGCATCGCAGGCCATGGGTGTGAAGTCCAACTTGTGCTTGGTCCTGAAGATCATGTTCTTGGTCCTGATTTCCAAGATGGAGGGCGGCTGTAAAGGCGTTGCGATGGCGAATAGCGCCAGCTGGGGGGGTGCCTTGCCCCCGTTATTCTGCCGCTCGTTCTGGCCATGTAGGAACTTGAGACGCCCCTGCATAGTCAAAGCCTTGAGCCGCAATAAATAAATAAATAATAGGGAATTAATGTACCAGGGTTTGGCTTGGAGTAAATACATATATAATGCCGCTGAGGGCAAAATTCAATTACAGCAGTTTAGGATCCGAGCAAAGCAATAATATGTTAAGAGAAAAACAAAATAACTAAACTAAAAAAACACAGCATAAAAAATACCACAAAAAACTATACCATTCTACAAATTGAACACAATGCTATTTTACTTGGTTTATTGATAAGGGTAAACCAATTGGTATAAGATGCTTAACAGTTAGGCTAGATTAGACTTGACTCCCAGTACCAGGAAGCCTGAGGAGTTGTCCAGGAGACAGCGGAAGCGACACACAAAGTTCCTCTCCAGGAAGGAGGAGTTCTCTGGTGGCAGCTGCTCCGGGTTATAGGTGACGAGAGCAGTGCTGCTATCCTGTTCCATTTCTACAAAACAAAACCAACACAAAACAAACATGATGAACTGCCTATGTTCGGCCCCGTCAATTCAACCTTCTCTCATTGGATGGGGTTGGCTGGATTAGGTGTGTATTGAAGTGCGAACATGGCGTTCGTGGTTCTAATACGCAATATTTCCTCCGAAGGGTGAAACAGTGGTTCAGCCCTCCAATAGACCCATCTCTATTTCTTTAGCTTTTTTTTTTCCAGGTGGGTATCTACAATTTCTTTCCTTTATTCAGCAGCGAAGTTGTGTTAACGTCAAATGAATCGTCATGTGACCACCTTTCCACCCAGATAAGGAAGACAGCGCCTCTAGTGGAGGAGTGTGGAGCTAGGTCATTACTGAGGTGTGGGTCTTAACACAGCACACAGGCACAACATATCTTACGGCACAGATCTTGGATCGCTACCCCTTGTAAGCCTCAGTGGAGATTGAGGGGTCATTTGACCTTGACCTGGCCAAGTATCTTCTATCCTAAAGCCAGAACAGTGTGTGATTTCTATGCATTCAGAGGTGGCTGAAGTTAAGATAGCACAAACAGTGCTCTGTATATATACACTGTATAGCGGAGAACTGAACAGTCCTACAGACAAGCCTATGTTTTCATAGGATAGAAATCATGGCTTGAACCAAATGGATATTATACATTGCATGGTAACACTACAATTAGATCTACATCTATATACCACTTACTAACAGCAAGTCACTTACACCCCTAAATCCACCTACATATTATTTGTACAGTTAGTTTTCTCCTTCTATCAAAAGGGAGAGTATTGTAAGTTACATGGCTTCACTATTGGGCATTGTGTTTACTGTTCGGAATTAATGTTGCTGAATTTAACGTGGATTAACCATTTTGGCACAGCTTGCTATTATCCCAGAGAAACTAATGGAAAAACATTTCCACCAGTAAAATGTACAAGAATAGGCACCAATGAAGAAGTCTAACTATTAATCTTCAACCAGACATGTAAAATCAGTGGCTTTTTTCAAATAAAATGTGCTGACTTTGCGCTGACTTTAAGGCTACAGGGATCTAGGTTCATTCTGCGAATGAGAAATCTCATGTTATCTTTTTTGGAGAGTCTCCCTCTTTTTGAGGGTGGGCGGGGTTTGGAGAGAGTAGGGAGAAGGAGGGGTGATACATTTCTTCTACATTTTGAATGGCGCTAACCTGAAATCACAAATCTTGCATATTGCACCTATAATGAATGTCTACAAAACAGTTCACTACATATACCTGTAGAAGCATTATTAATGTTATGCAGATTATGAAGCAAGCTGGGTTTCTAGGGTTCAGTGTGTGGAAAAAAGATGGCCGTCACCTGTGGGGGAGTGCTGATTCATGGCGACTATGGTGGCGGCCGGCGGGTTCAGCGCCCAGTGCAGGTTCTTCCTGAGCTCTTCTTGGTCCTCGGTGTGGACCAGCTCGAACACACTCTGGTGCATCACATCCGTCTGATGGACAGAGAGAGAGAGGTAAACAGATGGAGAGAGTGAGAGCCGAGGAAAGAGATGGAGAGAGTGAGAGAGAGAGTGAGTGAGAGAGTTTGAGAGAGAGAGATGGAGAGTGAGAGAGAGTGAGATGGAGAAAGTGTGAGAGAGATATGTAGAGAGTGAGATGGAGAGAGTTAGAGAGAGATGTAGAGAGTGAGAGAGATGCAGAGAGTGAGATGGAGAGTAAGAGAGAGAGAGATGAAGAGAGGGAGAGAGAGATTTAGAGAGTGAGACGGAGAGTGAGAGAGCGAGAGAGACAGAGCGAGTGACAGGGAGACAGCAAGAAATGGGGCGGAGAGAGAGCATTAGAAGTGTGGAGAAGCAGAAGAAAAGAGACAGAAAACAAAGAGAAGAGTAAAAAGAAACTGCAATACATTGTAAACCCTTCTCACCCTTTTTTTTTGTCTCTACTCTAAAATGGGTTGAACTTGGACGCTGTGTAGCCGTCCTGCGACACAACATAAGATGGCGGCCGCTGGGTATACACCCCTGGTGGCTACCGCCCTGGCTGGACGTTTACACGTGTAAAGGGCACGCTATAAATAGGCCCAGGTCTGCCCCAGACAGGCAGCCCCAGCCACCACACCACGCAGCGAGGAGACCCTTTGCTCAACCCCGGACCCCTCACTGTTCACAGCAGACTCTGCACGCAAAGCCCCTTCACTCAGGGCCCGCTACTCTCAGACCGACGGCTACAACTGGTGTGTGTGTGTGTGGTGGACAACAGAGAGGAATGTGTGTGTGTGTGTGTGTGTGTGTCTATGCCAGGGAAAGAGATCAATATGGGCGAGGCACAAAATATCACAAAAAGTTCCTCTGGAAGGGATTATCTTTGTATTTGTATCTAGGCATTTAGGTATGAATACATGTGATTTTTTTGACCACTTCTAGGGATGATACCAACTCCAGTATCTGCAATAGCTGATGAATGGCATATTCTGTGTATCGTCCAGAATAATAACAGTCAAGTAGTCCGATTTATTCTGCCAGAGAAGCCTTGTGTTGATCTTGTTGTTCTCTTCATGTTGGCTTCAAACCAAAGGGCAACGAGTGTGTGGTGACTTTATCACACACTGTGAATGCTGTCTGTTTTATAAGGTTAGAAAAACTTATCGTGAAGTTCCATTTTATTTATATTTTATTGTACTTGTACAATGTGTTTGCTTGTTATATTACGTGCTTGTACATGCTTATTAAATACTAACTCAATTATGGCACCCATTGCACTCCTAACCATCCCTGGAAAGAGGGATCGCCCACTCTGCATTCCTTCTCAAGGTTTCTTCCTTGATAATTAAGGGGTTCTTTTCTTGCCAGTGTGTGTGTGTGTGTGTGTGTGTGTGTGTGTGGGGGGGGGGGGGGGGGGGGGGGGGGGGGGGGGGGCTAGGGGGTGTCATAAATATATGACCTTTAAGAGACAACCTTTGAGACTATACATTTGATTAAGGGCTATACAAATACAATTTACTTGACTTGATTACGGTCAGAATTGCCCCCAGGAATCAAATCTATTGGGCATACAATGTCATCCCAATGTATCAGATGTCACTGGTGCGTGTGTGTTCATACTGCATCACCTGATGTGTTTTATAAACAATCCATGCACAACACATATGGCACATCTGCTTGAACATCTGCATGCACACATTGTGTGCAACTTGGATGCAAGCAAATGCAATTTAACTTATATTCATAGTTATGGTTGCAGTTATAGTTAAACGCTGTGCTGGGCACTGCATGGTCTACGGTCAAGACCTACACACTAAAGTAAAACCTTAGGGACCAGAGCAAGATGCAAGCAATGCCAGGTGAGGTCCCTTCGTAGAGCTTATATGGCATCCCTTGGCCAGCCAGAGATGTCCTCAATGTAATGCTAGCGACCTACTACATTCCAATGCAAACGTATGAGGGAAGAGTGAAGGATACCTGGTGGAAGCCCAGGTAGTCCTGGATGGTGTGGGAGGAGTAGAAGATGGTACCATCGGCGCTGAGGACCAGGACAAAGCCATTGAGAGCCTGGAGCGGAGAGATGACAAACACAACATCAATACTGGGGTTGATTTTGGAAAATGTCCAATTGTCATCAAGTGAAATGTTCTTTAAATGAAAATTGGATCGGAGGGGGTTTAAGAGTCTCAGTTTTAGTGGCATGTAGATAAATCAAGTGACACGGCAAGCTCTGTGTTATTATGTATTGAGGGAATGGATGGTGAGCCAAGAGCAGCACCACAGTGTCCCATAGAAGACAGTATAGATGGAGAAGCCCCTTGAATTGCCATCCTAACATTAATTCTATACAATGTATTGAAGTGAATTGATTTTAAGATGGCTCTTACAAATGCATTGATGTATTCAATACATCAATGTATTTGTAGGAGGGTCGCACCTCAGTTGGGATGCTTATTTGTATGATATATATATATATATATATATATATATATATATATATATATATATATATATATATATATTCTAAAATACCTTTTTTCTCTGTTGTGTACTGTCTCTCATGTCATTTGTAACTTTGACGCTCATGGCTGCCACCAAGCATGTGTGTGAGCAGATGAATACCGGGCACAGACTGAGCACGAGTCGGAGTATAGAACCTAGATGGGTAATCATGTAACAATGAGGACGGTAGAAAAGACAGAGTCGCTTGTTGTGTCAGTTCAAACAGGAACAGCTGGTCCCATGTTTCCACTTCACCAAACACTCCAGAGCCTGCCCCACGCAGCTCCACCTCCCTCCCCTCTCCCTCCCTCCCTCCCTACCACCCATATGGGTACATTTTATAAACAAACACACAAAACAGACAGTATAAACAGTATCTGCCACAGCCACAAGCATCAGCATCCAACACTGATGTGGATATGCACAGGAAAATTACACACACAGGCAGACGCGCACACATGCGCACACACACCCACACAATCAAATGCAGACACACACACATGCATACAAATGTGAAAACACCCACATACATGCACACACTCACACACATGAACAAGCATGCCTACAGACACACAGACACAAACACACACACGTGCACACACACACACGCACACACGTGCTCATGTGCATGTACACACGCACGCCCGCACACAGAGCAACCACACAAACCCAGTTTGGGCAAAAACACAAATATAAACAACTCATGCAAACTCAGACTTCTCTTTGATTAATCAGCCTATGGGGTGAAAGACGAGTTACGCTGGATATGCTATTTTATTTATCTGCTAATAACCAGTGATTCACAACCATTGTCCACAGCACTTCCAGTTTGTAAACATAAACACAGGGAAATGTCAAGCCTGAGTGTTTCACACAGACCGTCACTCTTAGACAGGCTTTTTACATATTTTCTTTTTACCACAATCATTTACAAGTCATTCAATAGAAACAAATGAGTTGAGTTTATGCCAGGAGCAAATGGAGCAGCAGCAACCCTTTTTCTAAACAAATGAAGAACTGGAAACGTGGACAATATGGGGATAATACGATTCTCTTTTCAGTACTGCCTCCTTGACTCCTATGCCATGCCATCTTGTTTGCTTGATCGTCTAGTCATGTGTACTCACTGACCTCACAGCTGCAAATGATTTAATCTGAGCATGGGCAGAAACCACTGAGCACAAATGATTTTCAAAATTGATGTTTGTTTTGGTAAAAAGAAAAGTCCTGACACTGGATTTCAGTTTTTCAACCTATTCTCAGAAATATTTCATGCTCCTTTTTTACTTGGTTGACCTTTTATCTGTATTTCTGATTGCTTCATTGTAACTCCTAAATTTGAAAACTACCAAAATGTAGTGCTGAGTGAAAGTAAGAGCACACTTAATAACATAGGCCAACTGCCTTTCTCTTTTCTCTCCTTCGGCTCGTGAATAATAGATGTGTCCGTAGCTCTTCCACAATACACCAGTGTCGGAAGCGAAGCGGTGGCCACGGGCGACTAAAACAAACACTGAGTCTCCGAGGGTTCAGACAGACAATCCCGCAATTGCTCGCCTCTCCTCCTGTGCAGTACAGAGACTCAGAGTTATCCCCTCTCTTGTTGTTTGTCTCCGCTCCTCTTCTGGGCAGGGGACGTCGGGAGCCCGGGCCAGCCTCGCGGCCGAGACTGGAACTCCAACAATGAGCTTTCACAGCTCGTTAGCGGCGCAGCTAGGAGATACATGGGCGAAGGTTGATCACAATGACGAAATCTCTCTCATGGGGTCGGGGAGTGGAGCAGGGAGCAGCCGGTTTCCAGGCCCTGCTGGAATGCCAGCGTGATGCACATAGGGAGGAACTGGACTGGAAAATCGATGATTTCTGTAGATTCCCAAATGGTTTGGCAGCCACAGCTACCTCCCCCAAAACCCCTCACATACTCACCCAATCCCATGCTACAATATTACTGTTGGGCTCAAGAATGCATGAATCTGGATTTATTTTTACCAGGTCGGTCTGGTGTTTGTTTTCGTTTTTGTTGAGGCAACATGGAATGTTATACTATGCACAGGTTGCTTCACGCAACAACAATTCAAGTTGTGCAATTTTCTTTGGGGTTGGTGGTCATTTAGTTAAATCTTTAAATGTGTTAGCTGTTGGATGATTGCTTTTTTCTATGCATTTAAATGTTTTTTGGAGCCATACTTGGAATCCATATTTAGTAGGAACATCTTTTTCTCACAGTGGTGGATGTCTTTTGGCTTTGAGGACTGCACTGGGAATAGTCCTAATGACATGTTTATCCAGCAGTCCGTCTGACCCATTTGTCTAAATGCTCCTCTGTAAATGCTCTTCAACCATTCACAGGGAACCACTGGAGCAGAGCAGACACTTCAGCTGGTGAGCAGATCTGAGATGGTCGTCAGTGGATTTCGAGCACTCCAAAAAAGCCAAACAAACAGCATACATAAATTCCCTCACAGCCACTTCGACATTTTACAAAATAACAATAATAATACAAAATAATAACATATTTTATTATTATTCGTTTTGGAGTAAATTGTGACCTGAATGTTGTGCAGATTAGGGATTTGGTTAGTTTTAGTTAGTTGTTAGTTTGCGTTTTTTGTAGCTCTACTTGCATGTTGCTGTTTTAATCCTGTACAACATGTTGAGATCGCTCAAATGAAAAGCGCTTTATTGAAGCTGCTGTAGATACGATTTGAGAGTTGTTAAGAGAGAATGCAGTTGATAGCAACAATTTGAAAATAAACAACTGTATAAATACTCCCGCTCGCCCTAGGTTTCTCTGCCATTAAGAAGTGTTGCATTCATGCACCTTTGATTGACAGACTAGATGGTTTCTCTGAACCAATCAGGGAAGAGATGCCAATGTCTAGAACGTTAACACGCGTCATAGCAACATGGCAGAAAAGGGTTGAACATTTTAAAATGAGCATGTCGCCCGGGTGTGAAATCTCCTTCACTGCCTATAGTAGCTGGAGCTGATAAATACCCGTGACTACTGCAGATGGATTTTTTTCCTGGAATGAATGCTTGATGTAACCTTTCCAACTAAGGACAAAAGCCAGATGTTAGCAGGTGTGAGTGGGTTTTGGTCCAGGGGGAAAGGGGCTGGGCAGAGGCAGGTGCAGTCAACCAGAAAAGATATTCACACAGAAACGTTCACTCACTAATAGCTGACAGAGTGCTATGGCATTTCTTACAAATTAGACTCCAATTATAACTCTTAATTGTTACCTACAGCACCTTTAAATGAATTATTATTCCGATTGTGTGGGAACCAGACTTGCGGGGTGTGTGTGCTCTGATACTGACCTGCAGCAACAGCTCTCCTTCTGGCAGCCATGCGTCCGACAGCCCTACCGCCACGTTGCTGTCGCTAGGGCCACTGGAGACCACACTGTTGCATTTGCTGCTCTTCAGGGCCACTGCAGAGAGAGAGAGGAGGGGGGGGGGGGGGGGAGAGGAGAGAGAGGGGGGAGGGAGATAGGGGGGAGAAGAGGGAGGTAGAGAGGAGTGAGAGGGGGAGGAGAAGAGGGAGGTACAGAGGAGTGAGAGGGGGAGGGAAAGAGGAGGGAGAAGGTGGAGGGAGAGAGGAGAGAGGGGAAAGAGAAAGAGAGGGGGAAGGGAAAGAGGGAGAGAGAGAGGGAGGGTGAGGGAGGATGAAAGGAACAGAGTTGGACGAGAGGTAGGGGGTTAGCAGAAAATGGCAGAACAGAGAGAGTGAGAGAGCATGGAGAGAGAGAGCGAGAGAGAAAGAGAGCGAGAGAGAGAGAGAGGAGTTGGCCAAGAGGTAGTGGGGTGGGGGAGAGAGGGAGTCGAGGGTGGGAGGGGGACCAGATTTAGTCCTGTAATAATGTTTGCAAAGCACCGCTGTGAACGCCATAAGCCTTTATGTTTGGAACACCAAACATGCTGCCCCCAAACTCATGAATCCGGAGTCATCTCCCCCTTTTTATGTTCGATTACCTCCCAGATTCAGAGCTCTCAGCCTGCGTCCAACCTGCTGCAATATGGAATGATATATGACAATTTATTCTAATGATACATATTTAATGTGGCAGTCCTTGAACATTATTATACCCTGATTATTACTGTCTCGTTCCAGTTCTACAACTTTTCTTTACATATTACACCTATTACAATGCTATTACAATTCTACAAGTCAATTATTTATTCCAGTAATATGCATGCATTCAAAGAATATAGATCTAACCATGCTTAAATTAATTCAATATTTCATAATGTGGTCAGTTATTTTCTTCAACAATCATAATTTTATTTGACAGATTTCCCCTCTAAACCCTTTTCCCCATTATATTCTATTGTAATAATTTTTGTTCAGTCTTTGCGACTGCATGGTTGAGACATGGGGGAACAGTGAAGCGGTCAAGGCGCTCTCTCTCTCTCTATTTATTCAAAAGAAACACTTCCACCACTTTACAGTGAGATGAAGAGACAACTCCCTCAGGCGTCACTATATTTGCACTTATGCCGCTTGCTCGCTCTCCAACCCAAACGCCCCCTTACCCACTCCCCCTTATTCACTCAACCCCCCCTGTAGTTCTTCCACAATCTCCCTCACCCCTCCATAATCCCCCCTCCCCGACAGAGGTTCTCAACCCTCTCTCCGCTAACCCATTCGCTGCACTGCAAAGCCCCGCCCACTTTCCTTGTTTCTGACATGTTCATTGGCCAGCGTCTCCGGCGGCTGTCATCCATACCCAGGATGAGATTCTCCATTTCCCACAATGAAATTGTGGAAATTGTTAAGAATACTCCATCGCGATGGTACTTATTGTAAATGAGCCGTTCTGATGGGGGAGAAGGGGGAGAGAGAGTGTTGTGGGGTGTGCAAAGAGGGAGGGATACCGTTCCTACCTGCAATGGAAAGCTACGTTGCATCGGTGGCGTTAAAAGCGATCCGATGACAATGGGAAGGTAATGAGTCGAGTTTCGCATGATATCATGAGAAGGGGACCATCGGTGGGCCGCGTTCATCTCTGACCTAGGCGAGGAACGCGATGCTCTGACCCGTGGCGACCCTTTACCCCAGAGGTGATGTCTTGACATGATTGGATGTCTAAGTTCTTTGTGGAGGCGTTTGTTGTCCGTGAGGGAGGTTAACAAGCAGGGAAGGGGGAGGGGGTTGGGTAAGAGTGTCATGAGTGACATTGGACTCTTGTGCTGAAGAAGATGTGGGTTTTGTGTGGGAGCGTGACCAGGCTTGGCCCGCTTCACACGGGACAGGGCTTTTGGTCGGGACACCCCTGACCTTGTTCTCATGAGGACACCTTGATGCTGTTGGCCTCTCTTGCTTTATAGCTTCAAAACACCCTGCTGATTGACAACAGTCAAAGACAATCCTGGTCTTCATCTTTGTGTCTATATGGCTTGTTTAATGAGATTGATCTCCAGATCAATTTAACATAGATCCTAATGCATCAGCCATGTTGAGTTTGACACTTTGCAACATCTCAGCCCAACATATTTTTGTATCTGCCTTGCTGGTATTTTTTATTAATTTTTTATGAATAATCAAACATACAGCAGCTTTATTATTGCACAGGCTTTCATATCTTTAATATGCAGAGCATAGTCAGCCAGTCCCCCTTCATGGTCGGTTGACATACATAGCGTGACTGCATTATGGCAATGTGATGTCATGATGGCAACTCATCACAGCAATCCTGAGAGCTGGTTCCTCCCTTGCCAGCTGCTTGGTTAAGATGTGTTGTTATTGACGCCATTGTGGATGTGTCATTGTTAAGTGCTGCACTGCAATCCTTATACAAACACACAATCCTGCAGTGACGATAAATAACATTCGGTAAAAGAGATGAAAAAAGACACTGGGGTGCCTGACTATGTTTCCCCCCCCCCCCCCCCCCAAAGAAAATAATACAAACGAAGCGACACAGAGAGAGGAGTATAGAGAGAGAGGAAAAAGCTGTTTCTTTGACTTTTTCATGATAAATAAACAATCAGTGAGCCGTAGCGGTAATCTGCGATGGTTTCGCTGTAAAGCGCTGTTGACTGAATGAGAGAGGCTGTGCGAGGGGAGTTGTCGACAGATCCGCTCTGCCCATCGTTTGCATTGCTCTGCCACTCGGCCTCTCCTCTCCTCTGTGTTTTGGGAGACTTATGTGTTGCAGCTAAGTAGTGAGGCTACAGTACCACAAGCCATCCATAAATAAAAGTGGGCCAACACAGATGAAAAAAGGGAAAGCAAAACCCCGGTGAATGGCCAGAGGGTGGGGGTAAATAGCAGATCTTTATGTCAGGCTTCAGTAGGCAGCAGTGAACATAATGAAACATTTACATCTCCACCGCCATGGAGTACACGTGGCATAACAGAACCCCCACGACTCCCTCAAGGCTCTCTCAGGCATACTCAATCTAACAGCTTGGCTTTCCCCAAATATGCTTGTCTTTGCAATCAAGACAAGCCCACAAACAAAGGCTATGAAGAACACACATTGAATGCAAACATCCCCACTCCATGGGGCCGTTATAGTAGATGGGTGTAGCAGGCAGTTGTCCACATGCCGCTCCTATCGTACCAAATTCTCACACGGATCGTATACAGATTGTATATTTTTGTATCTCCACACTGCAGAATCTGTAGTGTGTAGCTTTTCAGCTTTTGTACATGGGTCGAAAAAAATGATATGTATAAACCATTGGACAGCTGTAAAAGCTGTGCAAAACGTATTCGAATTAGGAAGGCAGTTCTGTACTGTGCCTATTAGTAATACTTAGAAATGCTAAACATCTTGCCATATCTTCTGAGAAACAGACATTTCTCATTAAAGAAATAAAGAAATGATGATCTCATGATCTCTTTGCTGATTGTATGCGTTTTTGTTTCATTGTAACTTTGCTTTCCTGTGTTAATGCTTTAACTTTGTGACTGCAAAGGAGGCAAAGAACAGGTTGTACCTATACAATAGTTCAGCAGGCTTGCCTTTTCTCTAAAATTAGTCATTTTTAATCATTTATCGCAGAAATATGAATCATAGATTGTGTCAGAAATTCCTGTGAATGTGCTTCAGAAATGTGATTACCTTAAACAGGGATGAGGAGCTTTAAAAATATTTCTGCAGCGAGATCTGAGCAGCAGAATGTGGGCTGTTCTCTGATAACCGTTGCGGTGCTGAAAGAATTCCTTCCACAGCCTCTACTGGGCTCTCACTAATTGGACTGAGTCAATCTGACAAACAAGCAATGACCCAGAAAGTTCGCGAAAGGGCTGTTCACCCCAACCTGCTTGTGGGACTTTTTTCGTAACAACTTATCAGTCTGTGTTAGCGTAGACTTAGGACCTACTGGGAATTTTCTTTTTTTACCATGGCGTGGGGGATCATGGGACAGGGCAGGTCTGGCCAATTCTTTTTTTTTACGAATACAAAAGTAGCTACTAGGTTGATTCTACTCCCACATACGTGCGACCTACTCCCACACACGCACGTACGCACACACACACACACACACACACACACACACACACACACACACACACATCCTCCAACAAAACCACACACACACACACATCCTCCAACAAAACCACACACACACACACACACACACACACACACACACACACACACACACACACACACACACACACACACACACTATCTGGTTATATTTATCAAATATTCACCATTTTCAATTTATCCCACCATGCTATTTACTATGGGGTTTAAGAGATGTGACCCTGCCTTTGAAAAGAGGCTAGTGAAATACAGAGAGAATGAGGCCAAATGTTACACGACCTGATCATGGACCTATTAGATCATTTGTTTTAGAGAAACTTAACTTTATTATTATTAAGATATATTATTATTATTGTTATTATAATTACTATAATAATAATAATTATTATTATTATGAATAGTATTCTGAATATATTCTGAATATTAAATTATAATATCATAACAATTATAGCAAAATACATTGTAACTATTGCTATGTACTAGTACTTTAAAAAGTAATAAGAAATGAAAGCAATAATATGTATGAAGAATTGATCTGCCAGAGACTAAAGATGATTTGATTTTAATTGAAAAATTATGATTCTTTTTATAATTGATGGCCAGGTAATTAATACCTTAAAGCCAAGCCATGTCCTCCTTCCTGAAGCATTAATTGCATTTGATGTGGGGCCTCCCACAGAGCAGAGCTAACTGTAGCCGTCTGGTTTGTTTACCCCACATATTGCACATCTCTGTTGTCACGTCATGCAGAATAACAACCGCACAAATCTCGACCGTGAAGCCGTGCTATATTTGGACGGCACTAACAAAACATGTGAAGTCCACTGGGGGATGTGGGGGCCTATTGTGAAAGTGCAACCCCCCACACAACCCTTTCCCCCCACCCTGACCACTCTCACCCTCTCTTCCCAGTTATGAAAGTCCCCCCCGATACGCTCGTTCTATTGGCCACTCCCAGATGACCTGTTGCTTGCATAGAAGAGGATGATAGGGGCTACGTTGCTAAGGTTTACTTTGGATTCATGCCACGACTCATTCCCCCCCTACAAGAAGCTGAAACTATTGTCTATACACTAGAGGGAGATCAATAGAGAGAGAGAGAGAGAGAGAGAGAGAGAGAGAGAGAGAGAGAGAGAGAGAGAGAGAGAGAGAGAGAGAGAGAGAGAGAGAGAGAGAGAGAGAGAGAGAGAGAGAGCATACAGGAGAACTGCAGCAGGTGCGGGAGACGGAGCATGCCACGTGCATTAGCTGCAATGGTGTGTGCATATGTGTGTGATCGTATCTGTATGTGAATTATTCCATCTGTGTGTGAGTAAACTGCCTTCTCTCTGACTCACAGGGTAAATATAGAACGCTTCAACCTGCCTGCCCGACACACACTGCAATAAATGAACACGTAATACACACACAAACCCTGCATCCGCTGACATACACATGGCTGCACGCAAACTGCTACAGCACTGCCCACCCTCACTCAGCCCTTCCAACACACATACTACATACACACACACGCGCACACACAACCTGAACAAGAACACACACACACACAAGTCAAACAAGAACACACACACACACACACACACAACCCAAACAAGAACACACACACACAGGCCAGCAATGCAGTGCAGTAGCAAGCATCCTATGCAGCGCTGCAGTCTCCTGAGGTTTTTCTGAATCACATGTTGGCACATTTGCTTACGACCTGCAACTCAGGGAGGTGGGAGGCGACGAGGAGAAGGGATTTGGGCAGGAGCGGGGAGGGGTCATTCCCGATTACACCTTCCCTGCTCCACCAGTAGCCTGCATTCCACACAGCACCCTGTGAGCTTTCCGGCTTATGAACCCGTGCTCAATAGGGGTGGGAGGGTGGTGAGAGAGAGAGAGAGAGAGAGAGAGAGAGAGAGAGAGAGAGAGAGAGAGAGAGAGAGAGAGAGAGAGAGAGAGAGAGAGGGGGGGGAGTCAGGGGATGTCTGTGAAGGGATGGCCCACTACAGATCACTTAGTGCAGATAAGCTCCACCCACTCATCTGCGTGCTAACAAGCAACAATACAGGGAGAGGAGGGGAGGCGAGGGGAGGGGGAGGGGTGGCATCCCCCAGATCAGACACAACGCCCCCCCCCCCCTCCCCCCCCCCCCCCCCCCCCCCCCCTGACCAGAACAGAACCATGACATGTCACAAGACTATTCACGACAGCCAGGCAGCTTATGTAACAAAATCCGCATCCCGGTGAACACAACATAGCACGACCAGAGAGAGAGAGAAGAGCCAACCAATGACTTCTCTCTGGATCCCCCAACATGAAGCCCACTATATTGTGGCTACAGCAGGCAAGTTTTCCAGCTGCTGGGAATTCCACTGGCTTCTATCCCTGCCCTTAGAGGAGGAATTAGTCATTAAACAGAAGGATCTGATTCATATTCAAATATTAGTACATAACATTCACAGGTGTCACTTTTATAGGCTTAAACAAACCGTAAGAAGGGCTGTCTTAAGCTTAAGCTGTCTTAAGAAGTGTCCATTAATGGTTCATTCTCAATTTCAAAGAGCACAACAATACCATATCTGACATGCTATAAGGGGTATAGCACTTTACATAATTCATTTTTTATATGCCTAGCTTGATCTGAAGAGAGTTGCATAACGTGTGGCCATGTTTGCCCTCCATCTATTTATGGAAGACTTTTACAATAGTTATATAATAATGGATCACCTGATAAAGTAATGTCCCCTTCAGTACGCTTTAATCAGTGTACCATCCAGTGGAGTTTATGACCATACAATAACAAAACATTGAATGTTAGTTCAAGTGTTGCTCTTCCATTATATTATATAAATTAATTGTAATGTATTAATTTAGCAGACTACAGATTGTGTAATTAATTTTGTAATAACTACAGAGTTTATGTGTGACCATGTTTTCAAATGCCCCCACATAGGAAATGATTGTCATTTTGGTAAGTCACTTTCATATCATTGTCACGAGTCATGCTAGTGAAACAACAAAAGTATGGTCACATACAACAACAGCAAAAGCTGAATGTAATGATGAGCTTCAGCTTCAGCAGTCACTTTTCCTGCTCTTTCCAACTGTCTTAGCGCCAACGTCCCTTGCTAGTCGCTGGCTGACATATTTAACAGGAAATTCTCAGACAGATGAATCCCTTTTGAAATCCATAGAGAGATTATTCATCCTAATCTGTGTTGGTATTTACCGTACATGGTATTGCAAAAGGCATCAACAATGATGCAACATGAACAATTACACTATGAGATGATCACTGGATTATTTACCAGAGGTTGTCTCTGATCCTGCTCAGTCTCCTCTACAGGTTTACACTGTAATTCATGAACCACCTTTATCACTGTTGAATGTTTCCAGCAAACAAGGAATACACAGATCAACCAAGGAAAAGGGCTTTGGTTCATGGTTCCACTATAGCGACACCATCAGAAGAGAAATATCAAATCTGAGGAGAAAGGCGTCTTGAGGTTAAGAGTTAAACCAAGTTATAAGCAGTGAATTACTCTGATCTTTTACTTAAGTAAAAGTAGTAGAAACTGTAGAAATATACTAGTACAAAAGTATGAGCATTTAAATAATATAAGTAACAAAAGTAAAGTTAGTCATTACACAGAATGGCCCATTTCAGAATAATATGTATTATATTATTGCCTTTTTTGATCTATTATTATTGTATTTAAATTGATTTGTGAATTTCCTCCTGGGGACCAATAAAGCCTTATTGTTATAATAAAATAATGTACTGCTTGATTTTATTATAATAATCTGCAAAGTAACTAGTAACTAAAGCTGTCAAATACATGTACTGGAGTAAAAAGTACGATATTTGTCTCGGAGATATAGTGGAGTAGAAGTATAAGGTAGCAAAAAATGGAAATACTCAAGTAAAGTACAAATAGCTCAAATTTGTACTTAAGTACAGTACTTGAGTAAATCCACAACCCATTAGAAGGACGAGACAAACATCATGAACACTAATTTATGGTAGGGCATCAGTTGTGCCCTATTAGCCCATACAGCATAATAAAGGATACCCAACAAACAAGTATAACATATTTATATATTTAAATGTAATTGTATGGCCACAGTGGCCAGAATAGAGATCACAACCATTCAAATCCACTGCTGTTCATGTATGTGTCAGTTGGTCCGCAAACATGTCCGGCCATCTTGACCCCACCTGACTTCCCCCACATATCCGGTTGGTAGACCCCTGCATCGGCTCATTGAATCCCTTTACTTTAATGATTGGATTTCTTTAACTTCTGTCTGACCCCACCTTAGGGTGCTCCTCGCTGTAACCCAGGGAAGTGCATGGAGAATGGGACATAGAAAAATGAGGACAATAAAGACGCTTGTTTCTGGGGTAATGGTAACCCTTCCAAGAGTGCCCGGAGCGTTCTTAATGGCTTAGTTATGTCGCCCGGGATCGTGTCTCTCTGCAGAGAGGGGCATGGGGGTAGAATGGAGCCCGCCGCTCACATCCCTCCTCAGATTCAATCAACACTAAATCAGTCAACCTAAATTCTGAAGTTTCATTTGCTGGTGTTTAGAAATCTGGAAATACAGGGTTTGCATATTTAGAACATTTGAGAGTTAGTAAGGTAAATATTGTGTTTGAGGTTAGGTGGAGTAGAAGTTAAGTAGATCTGTGGGAGGGTTATGTAGGCGTTTATTTATGGCTTACTGGAAGTCCAGCCACTCCATTGTTTACAATTGTTTCTTGATGATACGTTTGCAACAGAAAAAGGACATTGCATTTACACATGGCAGATCTAATGTCCAATTTGAGTCTCTGGGTGCAATGTTGCAGATCTCAAGATTCAAGTATTGTAAATAATGTCTCAGTGTGTGTATTTGTAGGCTCATGTACTGTATGTGTGGGTCTGTGTTTGCATGTGCAAGTATGCTTGTTTGGCGTCCTTACATATGTCAACACGGGTTCGTTTATTTGACTTTGACCTTGCCAGTGCTGAACGAGGGCGAAACAACCTTGGATTTGCAGCATTTTGCACTTAAAGGAACATCAGGGGGCCCCATTGAGGGCCACGTGTTACGAAGGAGATGCCACAGAGAGTGGGAAATGAGTACAATACTCTATTAGACCGTATCCTCCGTTCTCCGCAGTGTATTATCTCAGGACAACAAGCCACTTGGGAGGGGGGGGGGGGGGGGGGGGGGGGGGTGGGGGGGCGCCAGTGTATGTGTTTTCGCTCTGCTCCCAAACCTTTACAAAATACCTCACCCCCTGCCGTATAAGTGGAGTAACACTTTCGGGCAACAACTGAGTGAGGGAGAGAGTGAATCATGAAGCCAGTGACACATGAATGCGGCGAATGGACCCAAACAGAGCCGCTGTACATGCACTTTGGACTTTCATTAGTGTCCCAAGCAAATAACAACCAAAAACTAAAATAAACTGCAGATCGAAGACAAACTCACGTTGATGTGGGGGGGAAACAGAGTCTTCATCCAGATTGGCTCATTGGATACAGGTTTGATGCTGCGTAATGCTTGCATTTGATGATATTTGTTTTGATTGGTTGTTGTTCTGCTGACAATGGCAAATTTAGAAACTCAAAGAATGTCTTTAATTCTCTTTGATGGACAGAAAACCGTTTTTACATTTCATACTATGGACAAATGGCCCTGGGTAACTGTTTGCAGAGTGCCGACAAAGACAGACAAACATCGTTTTCTTTTGGAGGAAGGCACTCCAAGCCTCTCCAATGCTCAGATTTGAAGGGGTTACTATTGTGAAGCGTTCAGGAGAAATGGCTAAGCAGAGAGTCTGACAGTGATAAAGATGGCAGCTGGGCTGCAGAATACTGCCAGACAGACTAAGCTCAAGCTTGAAGTACAATGACACATACAAAAATAACCGTTTGTGATGTATAGTAATATCATTAATAATGTCATACTTATATTAAAGCTGGGTTGTTCTCACCAATAGAAAGCCCTGATACACAAAGCTGCCCAATCAGGACAAGCCGTGTGGTCTCCAGCCAACCGGTGATGGCAACAGAAACGCTACTACCACCACCGCCTCAGCAAAGCCACCGAGCGTCCACCCACTAGGGTGCTTCTAATCCCAGGCTGACAAGGACTTTTTTTTATTACTGTTTACATACAACAAATCATGAGCGGCAACAAATCCAGCCATATGCACTGTGCTTTCAGGGATGTACAGTGCGATATCCCGGAGGGTTGGCCTCCTTAACGCAAAGGCCCCTTAGCTCGTTAATTACTTAGGGACAGTCCAGTAAGTAGGTTAATGCAGTTAGACAAAAGGCTATGGGCCACCGTCTATAGGTCTGTCTTAGCATTTACCCATTAATGCTAAGATCCACGATCAATATTTAATTGTGGCACGTCAATGCGCCACTGGATCATTCAATATGCTAGCGAATGTGGAATTCTTAAGTGTGCTTCTCATATAATTGCTTCATATATACAATGCATGCAAAAATCGGATGTCAGTTTAATGACGGACACAGAGTTATAAGATACGATACAGTCACAGAATATCTCACTTTTGTTCTTTGGAGGATAAAAGACGTCCCCATACAGACACATTCTCGAACCTACCTCTGGCAGTTAAACCCACAAACACATAAAACGTTCACGACGGAGACAACACATTAAAAAGACATGCATTCGCAACCTCTCCCCTTAAACACACCGCTATCAAAGGAACTGTATCCTGTCAGTCTCAGCCCAAACAGTCATTTCAGAAAGCTACTCTTAAACAAACATTGCTCTCCCTTCATTTCATAAATTATTTAAACTCTGGGGTTTTCTCTTAATTATTCATGTTAGGAGCGCAGCTGATGGCCGCAATGCAGCATTCTCTTCTGAAGTCCCCGGCCTAAAATAACGTCTTCGCTCCACGCGGTGGAGAGGCACATCCACTGCAGGACCATTATTTCCCCCTTGTGTCTTCACAATGCAGTCCCCCCATATTGCCCTCTTTAAATGGACACAAGCAACACCCTTTCTCCTTTATTGCCAAACAAAAGACACGTTGTAGTGGTAAACACACACTGACACAGACAGACAGATAGCCAGACAGACAGACAGACACATACACACTAACACGTACACACACACACACACACACACACACACACACACACACACACACACACACACACACACACACACACACACACACACACACACACACACACACACACACACACACACACACACACACACACACACACACACACACAGGGCTGTGATGAAATATTGAGAGCCTTTGCCTAAGAATGAAATAGTTTGAAGCTGGGCTGGCTACCTCCTCCTGGTCTCTCTTGCTCACTTCCTTTCTCTCTCTCTCTCTCTCTCTCTCTCTCTCTCTCTCTCGTACTCTATTTCTCTCATTCTCCCACTCCTTCTCACTCTCATTCTCTCTCCCTCCGCCTCTCTCGCTCTCTCTCTCCCTCTCTTCTTCACTTTCTCCTTCTCTCTCTCTCCTTCTCTTCTTCACTTTCTCCTTCTCCCTCCCTCTCTTTCTCTCTCTCTCTCTCTTCCTCTTCCTCTTCGCCTTCTCCTTCTCCCTCTCCCTCCCTCTGTCTCGTTCCATCTCTCTTGCTCTCCCTCAGACCTGGAGCTGATAAGATGCGTTGTGAAGGCGTCTGAAAACACATCACACATACAGGGCCATCAAGGAGCGCCAGTGTTTTGACACTCATAACGGTTGGAAGAACCACAGCAATTATTGTTGACTTATTTTACAAAATGTACCTTACTTTATTGTAATTATATGAGGCACTGGTGTTAGCATTTACACCTTCCACACTTTATATTTAATACTCTATTGTTTATATTCTTATGTTTTTTTTGGCATCTCTGGCACAATAATTTCCTTTAGGATTGTTAGTTATTTATTGTTTTGTCTTATCATATATTAACTCATCTTGCAAGGTCTATCAGAGCCAACACTGGCTGCCTTCCCCGTAGTGCAGGCCCCACACACACACCTAGCTGAGGGGGAGGGGGGCTGTTCTGGACTCAGAGCATGCAGCCCCGGACTCCCATGCTGACCATTCAAACACAACACCTGCAGTTCTCTGGAAGAATGTGCCTGAAGGTAGACTCTGTTAGACCACATTCAAATTCATAGATTTGTTCACTTACTCGTTATTTGTCACATAAAAAACTCCTCATGAGGAATAATGGATATGTTTTCTCACACTTTTCTGCTGTAAATGTAACCAATGTTATTGTCACCTCGTTACACACACTGTCCTGAATCACACACTACATGCATTCAGAGTGGAGAGCCTATTGGCACAGTAGTTCACAAATATTGACATTTGATTGCAAATCGAAAACTATTGCAGTATTACTTCCCGGTTAGAGCACTTTAACAGTCTCTTTGTTAAAGGCTCCTGGTATGTCTTGCCTTCTTTTTATATTTACTTTTTTTGCTTTTACCATTTTTGCAAAGCCATTTTGACACTGTAATAAATGGCTAAGCAATCAAATGTCCTTTGACTTGACACACGTCTAAGTTTATCCAATGTCAAGTTGTCCTTGTTCTTCAATGGCTAAAAGTATACAATAACAATGTGTTGCTGTTCTTGAATAGCTAAGTTTATCCAATAAGAAGTTGTTGCTGTTTTGAAAGTTATTTTCAATAGTTCAAGTTCAAGTTCAAGTTCAAGTTATATTTGTCAAATACAAAGTATAGCAGTAACAGTATAAAAGTATTATATACTGTTATAATATAAAGATATTATAACAGAACAGGTTAAATATAGGTACTATAAATAGTATAGCATAGGAAAGGTAAGGGTCAGGGTTTTTCAGCTAAGTGTACCTGAGAAGAAGTTCTTGGCCCGGAGGTAGCTGACACTCAGGCGGAGGATGGAGAGTTTGTCCAGGCTGGTGGTCACCTCCTCGGGGAAAGGCAGCAGGCTGGCCAGTCTCTCCAGCTCCCCGTTCAGACGGTCTCTGTGCCGTTTGGAGGGGTTCGACTTGCTTCCTTCATTTGAAGCTTGCTTAACGCTGGAAAATAGAAGTAAAATAAAATAGACATGATGGTTAGTTATCGTATACAGGATTCCTAGTAGAGCTGGTCGGTAATTACAACAAAATTACATCTTCTAACTGGTATTATTTTTGTGATGTAGCCATAAAGAGCAGGGACATACAATATTGAATTGCCATGTTATTATACTAAGCAAAATCCTAGACACTATTTTTTCCACATACCTTACGCTAAAATATATTTCTAACTGGGCAAAGAAAGACACACATATGGAAAAAGAGAAATATATATATATATATATATATATATATATACATACAGTATATATGTATCTATCTTTCTGTCTGTCTGTCTGTCTATCTATTTATATATTTTTATATCTGTGTATCTATCTATGAAGCCATCTATCTATTAATCTATCCCTCCATCAATCCATCATCTGTTTGTGTGTCTCTCTGTCTGTCTACCTGTCTATAGCAATACATGTATAGATTTCAGTTTGATTTAATTCAACCCTTTAGAATTTGAAATTCAAATGGTTTCCAATTTAAAATAGGCTGAATTGAACTTGCAATAGATGCAGCATGCAATCTAACGTTGTCTTAATTTTCCCATGAAACAACGCAAACATTCATTAGAATGAATAATAACAACATCCATCCAATATATGGCGGTTAAAACCAAGTAGAATATCCACATCAAGGACTATAGTGAAGGGAATAACATTAGCAGAGTCTCAACACTAGTCTTCGTGTCAGCCACTCTGTCTACACTGTGCTGTCCTAAACTGTTACAGTTGACTGCTCCACCTCTAACATAGGCCTTTTGGTGTTAAACACCACCAGCCCAAGTCTTTTATTTTGTAGAATTGCTGTTTTGTTAATCTGATATTTCTGCATATATGGGTGTATGTATATATCATATAAACAAATCACATTTTTTGGTAAATTACATGTGTTGTTTTGATTTAGTTCACGCATCTAAAACAATAAAGCCAGGTCTATATTTCATCTGGTAAAGAAAATATACCAAAGAAAAAAACATATAAAGGATATGGCCTAATACAATGTGTCAAACAAAACAACAATAGGTAAGAAAAAAAAATCCCATGCATCATACGTATGCCAAGGGTTTTATAAAGGAACACCTGCAGATGTATTACACATTTTAAAATGGGAAAAAGAGCATTCGTTCAAACTGCTATAAATAACAGAAGAAACCACGTCTATTTTTTACTCCCTGTCATGATTGGGCTTCATCGTGCCTAATATAAATGAGAAATGAGCCATACAATAACTTAATATTGTGTTGTATCCATTCACCCAAAACACACACACACGCACACACAATTATGTCCTCTCTCAGCGCGACTTGTTGACACAATGGCCTTTTGCATTATTTTATAGGCTATTATTAAAAAAACGAAATCTCTGCCAGTCTATATTAGCCTACTAATAATTTTAACCTAAATACATTGAATGAGTAACATGGTTATTTCTCCCTATACTTTGGAAAGGTTATCCATTTTAGTTGGATAGGTCCAGCTCTCGCTTAGAGGAGATTGCAGGCATATTCAAACCAATAATAGGCTGCTTTGGGGCCTATAGCCATAGCTATTGATGTCTGATTTAATCAACATATATTCAATGTAAAACATTTAATAAACCACAACTAAAACAGAATCATTAGCCTGCCAAACCACAAATAAACCAATATTCGGAATATTTGGCCTGGAAACCTGTTAAACGCTGATTTCAATATCGCAAGCCATATTGCAAATCAACATGCCGCTCATTTGCACGAAAAAACAACAACAACAACCATACGATATAATTAAAAATAAGAAGAGAACAGTCTTTGACTTTCAGAAATGATTCATTCGTCCCGAGCTTTAAAACAACTCTGCGGCATGCAGCCATGTAGCAGCCTGGCTGAGGACCTCGTTGGAGGGCCCCTGTGCTGAAAGCCCTCCATCGAATTGAATATTCGTGTGTTTAAATTAAGGTCTAAATTAAAAAATGGTAAAGTAATATAAAATACCCTGGCTTTTCTAAAAGATCATCCTGAAGGTTATAAAACAAGCCTCCATGGGCAGGCCCATTTCAACGTCGACCAATACACTCAGTATATAGTGTAACACTGTAAACACGCTTTTCCAGATGATTTAACAGAACTATATAACACTTTTTTTTACTCCAAATCCAGCCCTCCTTCAGAAGAAGTAATACAGCTGGCTTTGCGTGCGTCTAATTCTCTGTGTCACAGAAACGACAGAGGTACTTCAAAAACGATTCCAGCTTTCAGTAATCAATTAAAATAGGCCACATCCAGGCTGGTTCTTTTACTTCAATGTTTCTATAACATTATTACTATAATAATCCATCCATCCATCCAATTCAATACAGGCTATCTGCATTGACAATGCTGAATGTCAAGAGATGTCAAGGCATTTGATAAAGGGAGGATGGAGAGCGTATTTCATTCTCCTTCATCATGCCTTTACAAAGACAGTAGTTAATATTTAATTTAAGTTGTAAGGTGTACTTACGCCCTTTGTACCGGTTTTCTCCTTTTTCGCCCAGCATACATGGTGATGGCTGTTGGTTATATAAGCCTTGGAAATGGTTTAAGCGACGCGTTCCCGACTCTGCGCTACATAAATCCCCAAAGAAATGTTCTTACACTAATCCCGGAGATTAAGAACGTAAACAAACTATAACGTTAAGCAATGCAAATACATACAACTCAATACATGCCTGAGAACACATGCAGCATTGCCAATTATTTCGTCTAGTTGAGTTTAAAAAAAGACCCACATGAAAGACTTCAAAACGTCAGTGGTGCTGAGCATTTTATGAATGCCAAGCAAGGTCCTAATCTATCAAAAAGTCTGTACATTAGATGCCAGATTTCTGCGACTTCAGTGAAACGCTGAACGTGAACCCCGTGAAGAACGAGCATTAGTTATCGTCGCCATCGAAAAAAGGTTGCTCTAGATTGGCAATGACTTTGCAGCGTAGTTTAACGGTTCCTGCAAATTAAATCGTAGCCATCAGCAGTCGTTAAAAAAAATAACTGAAAGAAAAATATGCATTCAATTAAGAGATATAATCACTTTTCTTATTTTGTATAGACTCAAGAAGGCTATAATCAATTCAATTGAATGAGTCAGGTCCGGGCACCGGGCACGCGCATTCCTCTGGCGGGCACAACAGTGTCCGACACAGATTTGAACGGGCTTGCGCAGGCACTTCAGACATGGGAGTCTGCATTGGCATATGAGAAACTCTCCTGGAAACACAGGCAGGCGCGTCATACTTGCGTGACCCCGCCTGCGGTTTTTCGACCAATCGGCGTCTGGATGATAGACTAGCGGTTTATGTTGAGCCTAACTGGCCTTGCTGTATGTGGGTCAGAGGTTAGACTTTTAAATAATGCAAACAGCTGAATTCACATCTAACATCGGGCTGACATTTAACAGAAGGCAACACAATAATATTTTACCTGTGGTATTTTGCAAATGTTCATTCTGCATTCTCCATGTAGCCAATGAAGAGGGTTCCTATTAGTGATGAGAGACTGGCCTTCCTTTAATTTCAGATGTTATATTTCTATAAACACAACATTTTGATAATGTTTCTAATAACACAGGGCATTGAGTCGCTATGATCGGCTGTTTTGACAACAGACAAAAAGCTGTGGAAATGCATAGGCCTACATGCAGTCCTGTGACTCAATCAGGCCCTGGGGGGTTTGCCGAGCTGTGAAGAGAATCAAGACACAGAGAGAGCCCCTGAAGCATACAGGACCTAAAGATATAGGCCAACATTCTGCGGGCTTCCCATTTTGCTGGCTGTCTTGTATTGATCTGAGGCTGCTGTTGGTCATGTTGTCACGGCTGTGCTCTGAGAGAGGCAAACAGTGAGCCCCTACTCACACACATTACCTCGCACATACACACACACACACACACACACACACACACACACACACAAACAAATGCTTATAGACACACACACACACACACACACACACACACACACACACACTGCTGAGTGTGGCACTAACCTGGACGCAATATCTCAATAACTCAATATTAACCGTATCATCATCTACTGTACATTGGCTCGCCAGTCTTACAGTAAAACACTGTTTTGCAGTCTGCATACATTTGAATGAGTCTGCGTCCAACCAAATGAATACGTAATAGACTGGAAGAGACTTGAGACATTTCTGTCTGGTGGCATACCTTACATGACCATATATAGGTCATTTGAGTCTGACTGTCATCACTCTAAGAATAATACGTGATAATATGTCGCCTGAGTCTGAACACTCCAAACCTGTTTGCTGGGGCCATTATGAAAATACCTTTGCACGCACAGGGCCTACAGCGTGGTCGCTGTATACATGTATACATGGTGCAAGACAGTCTAACTCCTACATTCCTCCACCAACAGGAAGGGCTGCTGGTATTCCCTCCTGGACGCCAGGTGGATGGACATAGGGACTGGACTGGGTCAGGGGGGCATCTGTGTGTGTGTGCGTGTGTGTCTGTGTGTGTGTGTGTGTGTGCGTCGAGGGGATAGGAAGTGGATGTAGTGGGGCGGGAGAGGGGTGGTGTTGTACTGCATGTGTGTGTGTGTATAGGGTGGGGCGTGGGGTGGTAAAAGAGGTTCTGTGTTTGTTTGGACACAGGGTCTCCCATGGGACCACCATAATGTCACTGCTGCCAATGCATTTTTCATGCTCCCATCGCTGGCATCGGGAGAGGAGAGAAAAGCTGCTTCGTCTTCGTTGCCGGTCTCCATGGCAAAACACACACAATCACACACTCACAAATGCAAACATACACAAACATAATACACACGTGCATGCACACAAACACACATTCCCAAGCAAATGCATGCACGCACGCAAACACAGACACACTCACACGTGTGAGAGCAAGTGAATGCCCATCCAATGAACTGTCCTCTGCTTTCTCACCTCAGCTTTGACAACTTGATGATGGAGTGCTGCTTGACCTCCACAATGTCATTGTCCTCTATTTCTATTAGATGTTTGCATTGCCTTAACAAGGAAAAGACTACAGTGGAACAGAGTCAATCTCACATTAGCTGTCTATAATATAATGCTTGCACGCCAGCACTTTCCCAGCCATCCCCCCCCCCCCCCCCCCCCCCCCCCCACCACCTAAAAGAGAAGCATACTTTGGAAATAATGAAGTAAAGCAAAAAGAAAAAGAAAGAAAAGATCCATGTCTAGGGCTTGTGGCTTTTGTAAGGGATAATTTAAACTCTGGCTTCAGTCCTAGTTTGGTTTGGAAAAAGCATCAAGTATGTTACATAACCACATAATATGTTATTGAAAAAAATACAATTTGAAGAAAATAACTGATAGCTTTAGCAAATGTGCACCTCCACACTGAGTTACAAGGCAGTTTAACCTGATCTTGAAACATCTTCAATACTATAAAGAAAATTCTCCATTATATATTATTGTCTTATACTGGCAAGGAATTGCCAATTGATAATACTAATAATACTAAGACACATAATTTTAGGCTTTTAATAGCGATATCTTGCCAGCATGGTCTGTAAAATCTCTCATATGGCTTTGTGTGATGGCCATTGAAGAACGCAGAGTGTACCCTTCAAATCAATGTCAAACTCCGTAGATGAGCTCACAGCATTACACACACAGTTTACAGTGAGAAGAGAAATGGTAGCAGGTTCAAACTGTGTTTTAAGTGTGCGGAGTCACAGAGGACTCATGTATCACAGTCTGATTCACGATGCCTAATTGCTGCTTCATATGACCAAGTGATATTCACTTGGCCATGATGGTTTTCAATGCAATTTATTTAGTAATTTCTCAATCTAAAATTTTTGTTTTGGTCCATAAAATCAATCAAAGTGAATAGTCTTTTTGAATTGTGTAGTCATAATGCTGGTTAATTTGGTATACTTTTATGTTTACATAGCTGTTAGTGGAAGAAGGGCTTACTCAATATCCAAATTTAACCTTGGCGCCCCCTAGTGATCCCAACTGGATTACTTTAGAATTAATCAACTATCATTTTTAATAATAGCAAACTATCAAAACCTTTCATGGCAATGAGGCTTGGTTTAGTTTATACCTGGAAGTCTGTAATCTACAGTGTTCAAGTGCTTTAATTGGGTTATAGACATGAATGACCCCATTGATTCATTCATAACATTTAAACGAAACACAAGTGCATAGAATCATGGTAGCATAATGCAAATCATTGCAAATATATTTAATATGAAAAAAAGAATTAAACAATAGTCAAAAGGCTTGGTTATTTTCAGTATAGTATGTTACATAGTCTAATGTATAGTTGGCTAAATACAAGTGGTCTATTTAATAAACAAATGCATAAAAACTCAGCGTGAATAGCACAACAATCCCCCCCCCCCCCCACCCCCCAGTTTTCCATGTTATAATGGCTATAGCATGGGGCACAGTCAGAACAATGCACAAACGTCATGTTCAAACAGAATATCAAATACATTTTGTAGTTGTTAAACAATTCGGCACGCTGACCCTATAAACAAAACAAAACAATAACAGCTATGTAGGGGGTTATGAGGGGTTTCAACCCACTGGTTTGTCTTGCGCTGACTCCTTGCCATTGAGCACAATGAGCAAGTAGGTCAGAAGAAAGGAGGTCACATTGATCTGCTCTCCTGTTTGAGAGGCAAAAAATAGGGAGGGGGGTTGGGGTCTATCTCATTGGCAATCACATGCCAAAAATATGGGCAATACAAGGCACTCATACAGATTGATTAATTTATCTACCGACGTGTGTTGTTCGTTTTTAAAGCTTCTTTAAAAACGTTTTTACGGTGGAAATAATGGACAGCCCTGTTAAGATGTCTTCGACGTGTCTTGTCACTTTCCCAGCCAGTTTCACAGGCAAGAAAAGCATAAGCAAAAAGGTGTAGGGTTACATGGTCCTATAAGGCTCAGTGTGGGTATATAATACCAAATTAGTATTGAGAAGTATGAAGGCATTGTAGGTAAATAAATAACATGACTATAGTTGCCACTTGGGATATATGATACCAATACTGACTTAAAGAGCAACACAAACTAAGACTAGTTAGTTTGGAGCTACATTATGTTTTTGCCTCTTTTATGGACATCTAGGATGCTTCCGTATACAAAATGGGGGAAACATCGAGCTTTGATACTTTGATTTTGGGGTGTATGAATATTTGGTCTTACATTTTAGTGTTTGAGAAAATTGTTATATACTGATCGCCTTTATCTGGCTAGAGATAACACACACAAACAGTTATCAGTGCATCCCAAATTTGCGTTTCTGAAACATTTAATCTACAGCACATAAACCCGAATCCATTTCTTTTTTTTGATAAAAACATGTATCACACAAAAAAGCATTTTGTGCATGTCGGCGGTTAAAATGAATCAAGCCAAAACCGGACTAAATATGAAACAAAGTATAGTTGTTAATTGTATTTTTTTTCTAGACACACACTTTGTTTCTTATGCTGCTTCTTATTGTATATAGATCAAGTGCAAGGTTACTCATTGACACAAACACGACAGACAATTAGGATGTTCAGGACACTGACAATAAAAATACACAAATAAAGGTTCCACAAATTAGACTTTTAACAAAGATATAAATCCTGTGTAAGTGTTTCATTCCAAAATGCTATATATACAGTGGGGCAAGGAGAAAAAACTAAAAAACTAAAAAAACAAAGGCACTGTCTTTTGTTGTGTAAGGGTTACACTAATTTGTCATCTAGGTGTGATCTTTAGATCAATTTTTTTTGTTATACTCACAACGAGTGTTTAATTCAATGGAAGCCACCATTTGGTATTAGCAGATGTGGCACTTTGTACATTTTAGAGAAGCCATTTTGGAATGAAATTCTTAATTGTTTTCTTGAAAAAAATAAGATACATTTCTCTCCCTCTTTAAATGCATTTAATGCATTTAAAACTTGAGGGACGATATTATCCATGGGTGACTTTTGTCCTTAGGATAAGAGAAAAATGAACGACTTTCCAGATTGCCTTTAAAACTGAAGTCCTTTGGTAAAGTGGAGAAACTTAGCCAATCTCCCTAGCTGGCTCAAGTTCCTTCCTTAATAAATGCACTTGTGGCTTCATTCTTCATTATTACTCAAGGCACACTGGCTACTGCTCTTTTTTGTACAGTACATAATATTAATTATAACTTTTCTTTTGATGATCACATCTGAAGAAGCGTGGCCAAGCACTGATAAGGGCTTTGTGAAGTAAACGTCGTCCACACCGTCGCTCGCCTTCGCTGTGGTTTAAGTAGACGATGCATTTCAAATTCATAAGTTGCAACAGTTGAGTTGTGACTGATCGGAAAAGTAAATATTCCCATCGACGAGGGGAGGTATGGTAAGCAGATCGTTGTCTTCAGCAGGGAGGCTCAGCATCTATTTTGGGAGAAAAGGTATGGGAGAGGCAAAATATGGACATAGTTAAGTCGCAATCCTCTGTCTTTATTCATAGTATATTGATTTGCAGACCATCATCATTTTGACATTTAATTTATATAATTATCTAAGTTGAATGTTGTCTTATATAGGAATCTTTAATTAGATTGTATACCTTTTTAAGGGAAAAAATATGAAGTTCAAGTTCGAGACACCCTAACTCATGGCTGTAAAATAGCTTCTCGATGCATTGTTCTATACTGAATCCGTGAGTCTGTATTGTGATGCCAAAATATCCCCATAGTTAGCTAAATCTAAAATCTAGGCCTCACCTAGACCGTACAAAGCAGGAGGAGGTGAGGTGGGCTTACCTCTGTGTGTTTGTTGCAATCCAGGTAATGTGGCATGGCTGGCATATCTTCTGGCGTGCTCGAGGAAATGTTGTCAGGCAGGAACTGCGGACGCGTTGCGCCGAAGATGGTGTTCTCCTGGCCGATGGCAGTGGTGCCCACCGAGGGCGCGCCTGGACCCTGATCCCGTTGGACGTAGCCCGTTGGAGGTCTCTGGTGCACCGGGGCCTCGTTGGCCATCTGGCACAGCGGCATGGTGGGGACGAGCCCCGCTCCGTTAGCGCTGGCCAGGTTGCTGTTGGTGAGAGGGTGAAGATGGCCGAGGGTGTGTGCGGCAGGAGGAGCGTGTAAGGGCTTGTCCAACATGCAGCTGGTGGGAGCGGTCCGCAGAGTGCCGGCCAGGCCTTGGGGCGGAGGGTGGTTCATTCCGTTATAGTTCTGTGCCCAGAGGCCAGCGGGTCTTTGGCTCTCAAAGGCTTGGCTGTGGCTGCCAGCTGGCAGTGCGTGTGAATTCTGAGCGATGCTGGCATGGGGTAGAGTCTGATGCTGGTGCTGGAGGTCCTGCTGCCATTGCGGTACTCTGTGGTTGCTGTGTGTCTGAAATGGGGCGCCTCCCTGTTCCATGCAGTTGTCAGCAAAGAGAGCGCTGTTTTCGCAGGGATTGGCCTGCAAGGAAAAGTCATTTAGAGGGAGTGTGGACAGCGCAGGAGCCACCACACTGGGCGCCAGGTGGCTCGTCAGTTGCTGAATGGAACCCTGGAGAAAATGTCCGTTGGCCACCATTGGGGCTGCTGGCATGCCGGGGAGAGGACATGGCTGGAGGGACTGGGTGGACAGCATCTGGGCAGACAGCGTCTGGTTGGGGAGCATCTGGTTAGAGAGCATCTGGTTTGACAACGTCTGGTTGGTCAGCGTTTGGTTGGGGAGCATCTGGTTAGAGAGCATCTGGTTTGACAACGTCTGGTTTGACAGCGTCTGGTTGGACAGCATCTGGACCCCTTGATAGTGGCTGATAGACCCCTGTCCACAAGGTTCAAAGGACCGCCGGTCGTTGTTGGCCAACGGCAGCGTGGGAAGGTTGAGGCCCGGGAGGTTTACGGAAGGGTTGAAAAAGTCTGTGAGCAGCTGTGGAGCGGCGGAGAGTCTGGTGATGGCCTCAGGGATCGCAGGACCATAATGGGAGAGTTTCTGAGTACTGTTAAACATTGCCGGGGTTTGTGGGGTCAAGCCCTGGCCCGTTACACTTGCCGGTCGGTTGTGCGTGGGCTGCGGCACCGCCGAGCTGAGGCCCTTGGCATGGGAGTGAGCGTTTGCGTCATCATTAGTTGACTGGAACATCATCATCTCACAAATCTCCCCGGAGCCAGAGAAGTTAGCCACCTGACCAAAGAGATAGCCTTGGTTATTGTTGACGGACAAAAATGAGCTAGACTGGCTTAGATTCGCAGAGGCTACATTAGCCTCTGCGATTTCCTTAAACAAAACATTGTCCACGTAGGCAAAAATGTCATTACTGAGCAGGCTCTCCAGCTCGTACTTTGCGTTGTCGCCGTTGTCCTCCTGACTGAGCTTCTTGAGAGTGTTCTCCCACTCCATCAGCTCGTTGGGGTCCACTTCCAGCCCCTCCAGGGCTGTCACCAACTCACTGCCCTCCACGAAGTCCCCCAGGGCGTTGATCATGGCCCCCACCGAAGAGTCGTCCTCTTCCTTTATCACCACGTTTCCGCTATTGTCCGCCCTCAGCCGCAGAGCCTGCCAGGGGTCGCTGGGCACGTTGACCAGCGCCCGGCTTTCCATGAACACCTGGTCCACTGGAAGCTGGGGCTCGGAGTCTTGGACGTAGGCGTTCTTGTCCTGGTTGAGAAAGCAGCCCAGTAGCCCGCCCACCCCCTCCTGCTCACCGCCATTTCTGCTGGTCAATGTTTGACTGGACTGCATCTGCGTGACGTCCAGGCTGGGGCCCACCTCGTAGAGCATAGCTTCCCCAGTGGTGAAGCTGAAGGGCAGCTGGAGCCGGCGCTGCCTAAGGTGCTCCTCTCCCTCGGCATTGCTGGAGAATGAGGCAAGGGAAGTGACAATGAGCAACACTGTTGGTGAGCAGGCTCGTGTTGGAACAGGTTTGGAGGCATTTCTTGTCACTTCAAGTTCTGTAAAAATTCTACGACCTCATTAAAAATCAGATCGTACATTTAATTTTATATGTGGAAATTGTTAAATGTAAAATTAAATACAAATCCGGTTCCCACCACATATGTAGGTGTTAATCATTTAGTTAATGCACCGTAGCCGTGTTTATTTGTGCTTATGTGACAGCACAAATAAATATGTTAAGTTATTTTGCATTGGGAATGTCTGCTGAGCTGTTGATTTGGGTAATCAAGGGATCACAACACTTACACTAAAGCTCTCTGGCGTGCAATGATGAAGTCCGGTCTTCCTCCTTTGTACACCAACTTGGCGTTGGCCTGCACCCACACCCAGCCACACGATTTTGACAACAGTCGGAAAACAGTCAGCCCACTCTCGCCTGTCTTTATCACTGTAACATAGAGAAAGCACCAATGAATGAAGTTGCTAGTTTGTTCCTATGTCCGGTTCTATGTATTCCATGTAATTGCTACACTCTCTTAAGGTTTACTGCAAAGCAACTTGCTAATATGTTTTTTTAAACCTTAAAGCTAGCTGTAAGCTAACACTATTAGCATTTGCTAATTGTGTATGCCAATCATGCTAGTTACAGTGCAACGCTGAAACACAGTAAGACAGTGGAGCAGAGTAACAAGACAGCAACAAACACTAATACATTTCCGTTATCTTTAGTCTTCAAAAACACACATTAGCATTTCATCTACGTGTATGGGTATTGCAGGTTTTTGAGGTGTGTGCCAACATACTGCGTAAGTGGTTGTCTGCGCAGTACATCATGTCAGCTGCATGGATGAACTGGTACCCGGAGCCTCGCATACACAACTCAATCTCTGAGTAGCCGAGAACCACCTTCCCCCTGCAATGAAGAGGTAGCAACATGAGTTAGCATTAGCATTAGCATTAAATAAACCTCACTGAACAAACATTTCATGTAATCGGTGACTGGGTGAAACAAATTCACTTGAACAAAGCAGAGATTATACATAACGTTTTGTAAGTGAAACAGAAACATTTTTAGGCATTGGACAGCATCACTCATAGCTGGCTCAAATTGGCCACTTTAACAAAAACAAAAAAACATGCTTTTTACATTAACCCCTTTCATTTAACTAATCAGAGGGTCACACCCATTTACCATTAAAGCATTTTAAGTTCTAAAAATAAGTATAACATATGCCTTTGGAAATGAAAGAAAAAGCAGAGTCCATCTTCAATATTATTGAGGATTTTATGAAATGCAATATATAAATAGTGAAGCACCATCATTCCTTTATTCTGATATTTTATTTAATATGAATATTTAATTACTTTGGATTTTTAAATAAATGTCTATATCGCCAACTGCCTATCATTTAACATCCATGAGCAAGCTAGGTCCTATTCTTTTTAAACAGGGACATTTCCAGGGACAGCTCCGGCCGGGTACAGGCCACCAGAAAATGGGACTGTCACAGGAAAACGAGACTTCTGGTCACCCTAAGCTAATTTCAACCCAGTGCTATGATAAAGGGGATAGCACATCTCTGTGATATCCTCTCTGTACAGTATTTTGGGTCTGAGAAGCAACTTCTTCAACACAACTCTCTTTGTCTCTGTCTTTAATTATCGTCAAGGCTCACTTTAGTGACACACATGACAAAACCACAACGGGCCTTTTCTTGCGCAATGGAAAACACAATTTCATGGTCATTTGGGTCAGATGTCGTATGGGAGTATTCAAGACATGCTCGGGGTAATAGGATTTCTCTACACCGACTAGACTGTGGGAGATGCTGTCTGTGCACCTAAGTAAACTTCATTCAGATCAGTGGAACAAAGTTAATCTCAGAACATTTTGTCTGCCAATTTGGAGATGAACTCAATGAAACATCGTCATTCATTTTTTCTTCCCAGGTCAGGGTAACAAGGTAAAAATATCTTCAAATTAGACTTGCACGCACGCAGCTTAAGCCAGAAAAAGGAAACCAAGTGATGGACATTGCGGCATGTGAGTCAAATCATTTTCCAACAAAATAAGTCAGGACCTTGTTATGTTCAGCTGCAGCTTTATGGGAAAACCCATACCTTTTCACACTATGCAAAAAGGTTAAAACATTCTTTCTGTTTTATGTTTTAACCATTTGTGAATTTGGTGACTTGGCTAAGATAACTACACAAACATATGCATAGCATTAACAAACAAAGCAAAAAAAGTGGGACTTAAATAAACAATGTTAATAAAGCTCAGAGAGAGAAAGAAAATACATGTAATGGCTGACTGTAAAATCACAAACAGAGCACTGTGTCTGAGAATCTATGTTTAAGTAACCACACACAGTATTCAAGCCCCCTGAAAACCAGCATTTGTGTGTCTTTTAAAGTGAGTACGTCTTGGATTTTACTTGCTTCGTGTTTGAGTAATTGCCAATATATGAACAGGTTGTAATTAAACTTAAAAAATGAGATCTTCCCCGACTCTCTCTGTTCCGTAGAACAGCTTGTGGGCTGATTTAACTTGTGTTTAAACCGGGCTACTTTGCCGGGAAAAGGGAAGGAAGTGATGTCTAAGCGCTCCCAAGTGCCCTAGTATACACAGAAGAGCTAGCTTTAGCCAGTTTATTTAATTATGTAGTTAGCTGCAGAGAATTGGACCTGTAAACAAGCAAGTGACCGGCTCCGATCCCATCACCGTCAGTCTTTGTAGGTGGTGCAGTTCACTTACGGCCAAAGGGGTCAGTCATGAAAAGGAATATTTGATTCTTACACAGAACACCTTTCAAAAATAATGTTGTTAGCCATTCATTTTGGCCAATCGGCAACACCAATTGCCTAAGCTGTGTATGCTACTCTGTCTGTGAATACGTGGTGGTGTTCGTAGTGAGTATAGTCCATAGTACATAGTTTGGTATAACTATAGTGTCACCTGTTGTCGATGCCCATTGGGGTGAAGTCCAGCTGGTGCTTGGTCTGGAAGATGAGTGTTTTGGTCCTGATCTCCAGGATGGATGGAGTCTGGACAGGGATGGCGATGCTGAACAGGGCTAGCTGAGACTGGACCCGCGAGCCATCCTCGCTCATCATACTCTGGCCGTGGAGGTACTTCAGTCGCCCTTGGAATTTCAAAGCCTGGAGAGAGGAGGAGAGCGCATATCTGTCAAAGGTGGCTCTTCCTCCTCGTATCTATTCATAACACTATCTAAAGTATATTGTTAGGCTGCACATAATGAGACATTGGGATGCAAGAAGGAAAGTACAGCATCCATGCATTCCAATGTTGATATAAAAATCTAATAATTATAATATTTTGCAAACAAAAATTACCTATGGAATGATGTAATGTAAATCCATATAATGCATATATAGACACACTTTGTGTGATAACCTGGTAAGTTAAATTCCCACTGGCGCCACCATGCAGACTCACCGCAGGCATCATGCAAATAAGACTCTTGCACCTACCAGGAAGCCAGAGGAGTTGTCCAGGAGACAGCGGAAACGGCACACGAAGCTCCGCTCCAGGAAGGAGGAGTTCTCCGGGGGGAGTCTCTCGGGGTCATACTTCACCTGGTCGCTGCTGCTCTGCAAGGCCATCACTAACAGACACAGGCGGGGAGGGGAACACAATAACAAGTATGATTCATGATTCGCAATGAACTTTAGTGACATGTTCACCGCAGCCATCTGTTCTGTATTATTTTGTGATAAAATGTTTTTATTTAAATTTTTAAGACCAAGACACGGTATGCTATATAAAAAGCAAAAGCAAATATAAGCAAAAATGGTAAATAAAAATAAGAAAAAAAAATACTACAATTTCAATAAACTACACTGCAGCCATCAACTCTGTATTTTTTCTCTTCCAATCAAAGTAGCTCAAGGTTAAGAATAAAACCTTTCTATCGACCTATGGCATAATCAACCAAGTGTCTTTTGTTTTTGTTTTTGCTCTGGTGGAAAACGGGGGTGGAAAAATGTAGACACAAGGGTGTTATGATGAAGAGCTGGAGCCGACAGGAAATCAAGCAATTCAAGGGTTTCATTATTACCATTATTTCAAATAGTTTTCAACAAAAGCTTCAGCATAAATACACAATGTTTTTTGCAGAGAAAGAAGAAGCCACTCTGTGATACGAAATGTGTGGAGGGGGCGGGGGAGGGGATTGGAAATGGTCCAGAGTTCAACATACCGTCTCCACCTTGTTCGGTTGCATTGAGTTTGGGGTTGAGGGCGAAGTGGAGCTGTTCTCTGAACATGCTCCGGTCGTCTGTGTGGATGAGCTCGTATACACTCTGGTGGACCACGTCCGACTGCACAGCGAAGGGGAGGAGAACGCAGCAGATTGCCATTGCTGTGAAATATCTATCGTTTGTCATATTTGTCATATTTAAACTCATCCGTATTTAATAATACCACCACTTTGTTATATATTATATATACGTATATATGTGCATGTTGCTACATTCTACATTCAGAACAAGCAAGGGGTACCCTTCATAACAAACAAAAAGTTGTTTCTCAATCTCTTGCCCTCTCCCACCAACGTACTGGATACCAACAAGCTCATGTCTATAACATTTGTACTTTGTACTTCAAGCTCCCCAAAACTCCCTTCCATCCCCACCAGTTGTGTAGGTTTTCAAGGACAAAGTTGAACACATACAGAAGCCTGAAAGACCGCAGCTCATTTTAAGAGAAAGAGGTTCTATGAGGTTTGTGGTTTGGCAGAGGATTGGTATTTTTGAACCACGAGAAAAATATTACATCGTCACATTCACATATTTTCTTCTCCAGGTGAAACACAATGCTCTCCTCGTGGACATTTAAATGGGAAGGTTTGCTTGCGGGAGTTACATTTTTTATTGAAACCTAATAGCACTTGAAATGTTTACACTACACAATTATAGCTTTGTGTTACAAATGACTAACTTGACAAAACCTGTTCCGATTTTATCGGCACAATAAGGATGGGGCTTGACCACGTCAGTCTGGTTGAGCGGTGATTATATGGGGCGGTGGATGGTCCATCTGGTGTGGGTTAGAATACATAAGCAGCAGCTTCTTCCTTTGAGATTGTCACAGACCACTAACAATGAACCATCATGGTCAGCTGTCAGCAGAGAGCAGAGTGAAGCCCTACACATGAATCACACATAGCCTTTCTCGTGAGATGAGAAGAACCATGGAACTATCGCGCCGGTCTGCCATTTTGAGAGCACTCACAACATTACACAATTCTTCGCAACCTTTTCTTTTTTTTGTAATTTCTTTTTATCCAAAGAGACGTTCATTGCACTGCATTGCAAAGGTTGCTAGAGAGCAACGTGTTTACTCAGAAACTGCGCAAAGAACCATCAAATTGTATTTTTCTGGTTAATTCAGTGCTTGCCTTCAAAACTAAAAATACCTATCGTGTAGGTCACTGTGCACAGTGTACATTACCGCAACAGAGAGAGAGTCTAACCCCAAGATTGCGTAACAACTTTATTGTGGGCTTTGTGTGGCAGTGCAGATGCAAGAGAGATAATGAAAGAAGACAGAGATAATTACAAACACATGTGCCATAGTACAATATACTGTGTATTCATAATGGACTACCCCTATGAACAAACACATGTTTGATCTTGCCCTGTCTTTGGAATAAGAAAAAATAAAAATACATTTCTGATTGAGCTGTGCCCCCTGTAATAATTACCACAAAGCTATTAAAGTGAGATTGTAGATTTGCTACTTGGCATTTCCGTCAACGCCTGCCCATTTTGGCTAGCTAACTTTAAGCTTTGATGAAGAATAAAACATTTGGACTTCACTTTTTACTCTTTCAATAATACTTTGGACCAGTTTTCACTAATTAAATACTACGTTTGACATTTTTGTACTTGAATTTGTACTAATTGAACCTATCCAGACTTTCATCTATCTAACTCCTTATACTCAACTACTTGTCCAACTCCAATTCCTGAATCCAACAGCTGTCATCAATTCACGTGAAAGAGTGTTCATTTTTCCTCTTTGCTCTCATCACATGGGGTGCATTGCACTATGGTTTAGAGACACATGTGCCAATGAGCCCATCCCTACGGCGTGGCATGCTGTCTGCCCTTCTCACCTGATGAAAGCCCAGGTAGTCTTGGATCGTGGACGAAGAGTAGAAGACCAATCCCTCGGTGGTGACCACAATCACAAAACCGTTCAGCGCCTGCATGTAGAAACAGACAGACACAGGTCCTGCAAATCAGATGAACACACATAGAGTAGACTATAGGCTTGTATACACATGCATGTGCACACACACGCACACAGACACAGACACACAGCTATGCACACATGTACAAACACACAGACACACACGCACACACACACACACACACACACGCAGCTATGCACATATGAACACACAAACACACACACATGCACACAAACACCCTGCATCCTAACCCAACAACCACAACAATAACAAAAACAACAACAATATATATACATTGGTCAAATGTAACAATGCCCTTCTGGAGCTTATTTCTTTAATATATATTGTGACTGAGCAATGCCTGGTGGAAGACATTTTGTTTGCACGGTGTTGACTCTGGCGCACTATACTGTGTTTATCCTCCAGCAGGGCTTTCATCAACGGCAGCTTCTCATGGGCCCTTTGTCCAGGGCAGCTGACGACTCCACTGAGCTTGGCAGTGTGAGAGGAAAGCTAAACATGCCACTCATCGGCAAATATAAAAAAATAAAAATATGCACCTGACATACGAGTGTGAGTCAACAACGTGCCGTCCTCGGAACAGAGGTTTTTGTCGAGTGCCACGGACCGTGGCAGGCCGCTTGGCAAGTGGCACCAAAGCCGAATGTTTCACCTGTCATAACTTCCTGGTGAGTGGAGGTGCATGGATCAAGCCCTGACTGACTGGCAGATTAGCGCGCAAATAAACAACAAGGGCTTTACAGCACATCTGCCAGCTAGAAGCTAACTAGCTAGCTTAGTCTATATGGACGAAAAAATATGCAAGCAAAAAATAAATCCCACAGTTTTACTATTTGCAGAGTTGAGAAAAATATAATTTTCTGCACAGAAATTAAAGTCCATTGGATTATATATAGCAGCGCCACCAGTAGGAGCTACAAGATGGCCCTCGGGTTCCTGTCACACAGGCTAATGTAAAGTTTAGGTTGGAGTTGATCGCTTATATTACGATGGGAACCAGTTGTGACAGTTGTGAAACTTGGCACTCATTCAGTCCTGTTTTTTTATTTATTTTTTACAACGATTGTGTTTCCCAACCTGGCATCTATAGAGGAAGTAAAGTTACACCCAAAGCCAAAACCAAGCTGAACTGGTTTTTGCGATGCCCCTCCTCAGGGCATTGTGTGTATTTGCACACTTGACATGGCCGCATGATCTGTCCAATGTGCCACATTTCCATCAACTGTAATGAAGCGGAATAGGGCCAAGTATGCCACCCGCAGTTGTATAATATGTGATCGTCATTGTGCGTATACACAAGACATCCTTTGATTGTTAAACCCCTTCCCCCCACACCCCCTCATCTCTCTGGTGTTAAAGGTGTGTGTGTGTGTGTGTGTGTGGGGGGGGGGGGGGGGTGGGGTGGGGGTGGGGGGGGGGGGGGGGGGGGGGTGGGGGGTGGGGGTGGGGTTACTTGGAGCAGGAGGTCGCCCTCGGATATGGTGCCGAGGTCCAGGCCATTTCGGCTCTGTCCATTCATGGCCATCTGCTTCTTCATGGTGGCTGGAACATTTGAAAAAGGAAGAAGGAGAGAGTGGGGTGGGGGTGAGGGAGGGGGAGGCATAGGGAGGGAAAACTTTAGTACGGTAACATAAATCGCTTTTTGTGGGGGGTTGTTTTTACGCAGGATTTCATTTATATATTTTCCTTTTGTTGGACATGCACCTTTGCCCATTGCACTTTAGGTAACCCCCTCTCTGCTGTATTGTTTTTGAGGCAGTGGAGTATGCATGCGCATGTGTAGGTGTGTGTGTGTGTGTGTGTGTGAAGAGGGGTGGTGTGATGAAGGCTGTGAGGTAAGTGGGATTATCAAAATACCCACTGTCTCCGCCACATGCCCCAGTTCTTTACGTTACTTTCTTTGTTTTTTTTGTTTTGTCATGCTTCCCACTGAATACATCCAATCACGCTGTCCGTCAGCCAACCGTGATGGGCTGTTTATCTCCCTGGACTTACACTCCTCCCCTCCTCCCTTCCTTCCCTCTCCTCCCCACTCAAACCTGCTTCATATTAACACAAAATCGTCGTCACCCTCTCATTTCCTGGCCACTTTCATGATGTCACGGCTCGCGAGTCAAACCGCTCGATGTTGCCGTCTACAGAGAACACAGCTACACACACACACACACACACACACACACACACACACACACACACACACACACAAACAAACACACATATACAAGTGTGACGTCAACGCGAGCACAAGACCAATGACTCTACAGATACACACACAGCAGATACCAGTTGATGCACATTGTACTCCCTCTTCACCAACCCCCTGCCTCGTAGTGCTATACACACACACGCACACACACACACACTCCTGTCATATCGCATGCATGTGATTTGAGTAAGGTATATTGCTTCATATACATATAAATATGAACCAGTATACCTTACTCAAATCACATATATATATATATATCTTTATTCTGTAAACCATTTGCCCAATGTTCTGGCTGATGGTTCAAGTGTTTTTCGAAACCAGTAGCAGGGGAACAGAGGATACAGGAAACCGTTCTTCTGACCGACATTTTGTTTTAATACATTTTTTACAAACTGTGAGGTACTGGAGTCAACAACAGAAAAAAGGGAAATTCCCATTCCCCAAAGCATGAGCGCTAGCAGCATAACCACCACTCCATCCAACTAAATCCTAGTATTGTTTCATAACAACCTATTCAAATAATATCTTCTTTATTCATGCTTTTTTATTCTACTTAGACTCTATTTCACTTTATTTCAACAATAACATAGCACTATTGTTGTAATAAAGCCTCCCACAAATATGTTAACCTCTTTGTTGGGGTAATTGCTTCCCTAAAGTGTCTGCTTGTGTGTTCATGTGTGTGTGTGTGTGTGTGTGTGTGTGTGTGTGTGTGTGTGTGTGTGTGTGCATATGTCACTGTTGATTTCACTGGTTAATGACTTATAACCTAAAATGGTCATATTTGGGTTTCACAAGACATCGGCATCACAAGATAACTTTAGAGGATGTACGAAAACGTCATTTGTGGCGCTGTACAAAAATATGATTGAGATCACAATCATGTTTCCATCTCTGTCCCTCGGATTGAGACGCTAGGCTAATTGACTGTCTGCCACAACGCACACAGGGCTCGGAAAAACACCAGCCCCTAGTGAGAAGGCTGAGTGTGACACACATGCACTCTGTGGATTCTGTTAAGGTGATTAGCGCAAGCAGAGGACCCTTTCCAACTGTTACCGGTTCCTTCACACAAGCCAAATACCAGTCTCTGCAATGTCAGCTAGTAGCCTACATTAAGGACCATGGAGCTCTTGTATATCTTGTAACACACACACACACACACACACACACACACGCATAACACCTTTACCTGAGTGGTATCCTCGCCTAGCAACGAGAGAACAAAGGTCTGTTTAGACAGCCAGTTCCAGTAAAAGAGGGATTACAAAAGACACAGTTTTGGGAAGGCTGTCAAGGTCGTAACGCTCGTAAAAAAACAGACATTTGTTATTTGTCAGGGCTATGGGTAGTAAGGGCAAACCGAGCTTTGGCAGGATGTGAGAGAGAGCGGGGGAGGGAGAGAGAGAGAGAGAGAGAGAGAAAGAGACAGAGAGGGAGAGAGGGAGACAAAGAGAGATGGAGAGACAGAGAGAGAGACAGAGAGAGAGCAAGAGAGAGGTAGAGACAAAAAGCACGTGAGCGAGGGAGACAGAATGAAAGAGAGAAAGAGAGAGAAAGACAGAGACAGAGAGAACGAAATAGAGCGAGAGAGAGGGGGAGAGGGAGAGAGTTTAGAAGTTGAGATCATTGCCAAGTACAATAGCTGGCACTGGGCTCCACTGTTTGTTTTGGCTTTACCAAGACCCTGCCACGTTTCACAGACACGAACAGAGCACCCCTATCAGCACAGTCAAATATTTAGCAGTTGGTTGACCGCTAGAATGGTCTTCATCTGTTGCACATCGTCCCCTGGCCACACGGCCACACGATGTGTGTAGTTGTTGGGGGGAATTGTCTTTCATTTGGTAGAGAAATCTGTACCAATACTGGTACTGGATAACATGGTCCTGATACTATGCAAAACAAAAAGGTTAAGTAAGGACAGACTGACGCGCATGCTTAATACTGGTACGCTTTGGTTCTCTGTGTTGGACAGTGACATTTTGATTTAAGCAGAACATTGCCTTGCTGTGTTTTTGCTTGATCATTATTTGCATCCGTGTTTAATATTTTGATTTTGGACCAACATACCACCAACAGATCTGAGTATACTCTTTGGATCAGGATAAGATAAGCTTATTATTTTGCCCACTAGGTGGCTCTGTCTTGATAATGGAGTACATACTTTAATACACCCAGATGCCAGCGATAGTTACCATAGTTAGTTTTATGAAATGCGGGAACCCATGTGCCCGCATGTGCACACTTACACACACACACACACACACACACACACACAAACACACATACACGCCCACCTTAGCCCACCCATCTCTCCACAAGTTCAAAGAGAGTAAATCCACCCGGATGAATGGTGCTTTTGTTCCCCCTCATGTCTGTACGCCGGTGCATCAGCAGAGAGGCATGCGTTAACATGCACAGCTTGCTTCAGACAAGAGAGAGAGAGAGAGAGCGAGAGAGAGAGTGAGAGAGAGAGAGTGAGAGAGAGAGAGAGAGAGAGAGAGAGAGAGAGAGAGAGAGAGAGAGAGAGAGAGAGAGAGAGAGAGAGAGAGAGAGAGAGAGAGAGAGAGACAGAGACAGAGATAGAGCTAGAGAGAGAGGGAGTCGAGTAGAGACAGAGAGAGAGAGAGAGAGAGAGAGAGAGAGACAGAGACAGAGCTAGAGAGAGAGGGAGTCGAGTAGAGACAGAGAGAGAGAGATAAAGGGAGAGAGAGAGAGAGAGAGATTGAGAGAGTGAGAGAGAGAGTGTAGACTTGGCAAGGAGGGGGATGGTACAGCTTTGTCATCAGGTTTGTCTTACAGAGACTTTGATAATAGATTTTAAAAGTCGAATAGTGTCCAATGACATGATAGCAGCAGATCCCGGCTGGAATCCAAAGAGGACGCTAAGAGAAAAACAGAGAGTATGTAACACATATGCATGCATGTAGCTAATGTACTATTCATGTTGTGTTCTCAAAGGCAAAACACACCAGGTGTATATATACAAATACATATACACATACATTAGCCTATATTCCCTCAATGCCAATGTAAAGATAGTATTATTGGAAGATTTAATTTAAATTATAGTATATATATAGGCTACATAATATCCATAAATATGATCACTTGTCCAAAGTTTTTTTTAAATCGTAAACGAAAAGTAGCTGTGATACTGTGTTATATTTCTGTCATGAATGTGACCACTTTCGAGATTTGTATTCCA
>JACYXH010000593.1:312500-327500 GCA_026745465.1 Lota lota
GTGTGAGTGCGCATGTGTGTGTGTATGCTTGCCAGATCAGTCCTACACTAATGTGAAAACCTGTCTTTTGGCACAGACTAAGGACTTAACAAAATCAACGAAAGACACAAGCAAGCCAGCCGGCTTGACTGTCTATCTAGAGGCCCCACGGCAGAAGAAACATGGCCTCCGTCCAAATGTAAACAGCGCCACATAATACACAAAATACACAAAATACAGAAGAACATTTACATCATTTTTTTAAACATCGTTCAAACTTTTTCATCACCGTCCATCCTGTGGCCTGAAAGATCCTTAAATTAATCACAATGTTACGCGAAGAAGGCCGAACCCTGCTGAAGTGGCTGTTTGTGGCCGGCGAGCGTCCTGGCGCTTTGAGTAGGAGTGCAGAGAATGGAGGCCTAGTGTTATCAGCAGGGCCGAACCAGCCACGTTGTCGCCACCCGTGTGTAAGCATGCATGATTTGTTGATCCATTTTGAAAGTGTGTATAGGGAGAGAACGCTGCTTCGCGTCTCACTTATTAAGAGTATATATTTGCTGAGCAGTAAAAAAAAAAAAAAAGGAAGAAAGAAAAATCACATTCACAGATGCCAGTATTGTGTAAGAGCCATAGTGTCTCTCACATGGGTTATGTATTAATCCCTTTGGTGAAGCAACAGTGAGGACCATAAAACATTAATAAAAACGGTGAACAGCGGTAACCTTGCGGAGGGCTTTTGCCGCTTCTTTGTTCTCCCCACATCATTTGAGTTGCTTACAGTCGGAAATGTTTTAAATTATTTCCAAAAAAAAAGTATATACAAAAGAAAATCCCGTCGCCATCTCTCCATGGGCCTTTTTTAATAAGAAGTTCAGAGGCTGAGCATGAAATGGGAGACCAACAGAGACCCTTATCCAGCATTTAACTGTGGCTTCTTTTAGAGGAAAAAGAGGGAAAAAAGAAGAAGGCCATTATAGGATTGGTTAAAAGTAGAGCTTTTGAAGTAGGATCCGTCTGTGGCTAGCGTCCTCCTCGTCACTCAGGGAGCCAGGCCTGGCTCCTTAAAGGATTTCACGTCTTTTCAGCATCGTGTAATTAGGTGAAATCCAAAGACCCGTGGGGTGTGGACACTTATTACACACGCACATGAAAGCATACTTATGCAAGTAAAAGATAAATACATAAACAAGAAAACAATTAAAACTCGAGGCTCGCCGGGGCTACATGCACTATTAGGATGGACAATGAAGCACCGTGAGAGGGATTCAAACTTTAGCTTTGACCTTAGCTCCTACTTTAGCTTTGGTTGAAGTTTTCACTTTAGCTTTCTTATACTTAAAGCTTATGTGAAGGTAAAAGTATTGACAAAAGTCTTAAAAGTGCTAGAAACCAAGATAATTAAAGAGAAAGACTTTGTGTGAACAACAAAGTGTGGCTCCAAAAATGTAGTTCCAAAGAGAGAAAGGATAAGAACTGTATTTAGACACTAAAATAGGAGAGACTGACGGAAATACTGCAGTCATGGAGTTGGGGGCCTGCCAAAACCAAGAGAGGGAGAGGGAGAGGGAAAGAGGGGGAGAGAGAGGGAGAGAGAAAGGGGGGGGGGAGAGAGAGGGGGGCGAGGCAGAGAGAAGGGAGAGAAGGAGAGAGAGAAAGAAAGAGAGCTGGTGAGGGGAGTTTGAGTACGAGTTAATAAAGACAGTAAGGGAGAGAGAGTTTTAAAGCATGCCAGCAATGCATAGGGGAATATTATCTTGATTTGAAAACATTTAGTTCCAGCAGATCCTGTACACAGATCTCTGTTCTCACGCAGATGTGCAGGAAAAGGTGGTGCCAGTAACCAGTCAGCCAATGAACACGGCCGTGCAAGCCATAGGTCCATGCTCCTGTCACTCACATGATTAATGCCTCGACTGCTTCCATGACCTGAGGGGAGGGAAGGAGCGCTGAATGAAATCTAGGCTATTTGTGGAAGTTAAAACCATGGACAGCATTGAATACTGTGGATACAACCGGCCCTGAAATCACTGGGAAAAAACTGCAAAGAAGGAGTTTGCATGACAGAACAAAACAAACAAAGCACATACATAACTTAACCCAAAGAATGCTTAGCTACTTTTTCTTTGGTGCAACGGGTACAGGAGGAGACATATCAAACACAGAGAGCTATTCTTGTCTCGTTTTGCCTGTTTGTAAATGACTGTTGACAGTGCCCCCCCCCAAAAAAAGCTCAAAACCAAAACAAGATGCCTTGTGTTGGCTTCAGGCGTGTCCCATGTATTCCTTTACCGTGTGATTCTTATTGCTTTTAGGCAGGCAGTTATTCAAATCGTCCAGGGAGGGAGGGAGCGCGGTTGCATTGTGCAGGTCCAGAAATGAAGAAATATATAAATATATAAATACCTGACATTGTTTGCTAAATTTAGATCAGATGTTTGGACAACAACTGTGGCTTCTCAAGAGGTAGTGGTGGGATGTGGATTGGCTGAAATACCGCCACGGGGTGAACTCAGGTCTTTTTGATAACCATTAAACCCATTGAACTGATGAGTGCAGAAGTGACTGGAAGGTTTTCCTCTAGCCAAAACACGACAAAATCAGGACTGTATCAACAACAATGAAAAAGCCACCACAAACAACAACATCAAGAGTGACATTGAATGGAGCTTGAAAACTAACGCACTTAATAATTTAGAGGAAAGGAAAATAAAAACAAATTGGTTCTTTGTGATTACAAAAAGCTGTCTTCATGAAAATGTTAACAATAAATTGTTGAATTTCCTCTTCCAGTTTGTTAACCATTGTGGATTTATGTCTGAATCATCTTTTTCCGGGACTTGTGAATCACCATTTTCTAATACTGCAGAGACAACAACACATCCATTGTTTTTTCAAGACTGCGCTACAAAAATTCTCAACTGGCTAAAGAGTTGAATATGAATATTACTCGGAATGTAAACAGACAAATCCATTTTGGAAGCTTTAACTGTCACAGAGAAAAGAAACATCCAAATACGATCGTGGGATAGCCGTGGCTAACTGGAGAAAAAACAGGAACTGAACGTTTTTGAGTGTGGAGAAAGATGTGGCTTAGCCGAGTGTGTCACCAAACTGTGAGGAACTGAAAATGTCATTAAATTTGTTTTCATTCCCCGGCAACCAAATGCCTTATTTTTTCCAGTAGCTGTTGCGTGCGGTATTTCATGGAAACATTATCCTGGGCTTTTTGAGGACACTATGAAAAAATGCATTTCTTATGAATTGAAGCCTGTGATGAGCTTCTGAGGACCCAATGATAAACAAGACTAGACCTATACCGTGCTGCCTTGAGCGAGGATATACATTTGCCAGCACCCAAGAGACATCTTTGAACTCTCTGCAAATTCTACTTAAGTTTGGCATTTTCACACCCGTGGGTCATCTGAAGAGTTCGTTTTCGTGCGCATTAGTGGTTCGTTTCAGTGAGTGGGAGTGTGTTTTGTGATATTTTTTGTATGCAAAAAAAAAGATATGCCGTCATTCCATGGACAATAATAGCTAGCAGATGCAGGATGTTTTCAATGGACTTAAAAAGACTGTCAAAAATTTTCTCAAACTTCTAACGGTGTCACAAATATGTCACCAGCAGGGATCCGAGAGTATTCCAGAATAATCAATAATAATGCTGCATGAAGTCACACATTTGTTAATGGGGATCAGACAGTTTTCAGTGCTTCGGTTACTACATACATACACGCGTATGCACGCACACAGAGTAAGGTCTGGTCGTGTCTGAAACAGCTCTTGAAACATGACCCCCACCCCGGGCCCCATCCCCTCCCCCAGCCCTGGAACAAAATTAAAACGCTTACGTTTGTTCTTCTCTCAAAAGCTTTTTTCTCTTTTGGCGAGCCATTTACGGGATCTTTATCTGAAATGCTAGGCATGTCCCAACTTGAACACTCATCTCGTGCTCATGTTTTGACACTGTGTGTGTGCGCGCACATATGTGTGTGTATATGCACATATCTAGTTAGTTACTAGTTAGTTGGTTAAAAAAAGAAATCGTCATGTTCCAGCAAAAGTCTCACATATTAGTGTGTTTGAATAAATTTGTGTTGAAAGAAAGAAAAGACTGTGTATGTGTGTGTATGCAGTGCACATATCTGCATGTGTGTGTGCATGTGTGGCTTGGTAAACCTTACAGGATCATCTTGGCTGATACCATCTCATGTCTTCAGAGGCACCCTGGTTTGTCCTGTCACTAGACTGTGGACAGTGATTGCTTGGCGTACCATCCCTTTCTCTCAAAGCCCCATCTCTGTGTAGCCAAAACCCCTGACATAAACACTGTCCCATTCTCTGTTAACGCCAGCGTTTCTTCAGCACATTTATTGCTCTAACCAGAGCATCTTGACAAACGACTTCTAACAAGTTAAGTGCTGTACAAATCATACATAACATTTAAATAATGCAGGATATGAGGCTCATGTCAGAGTGATTTACAGTGCGTATAACTGGCAATGTGTCTTCGCTAAGACTGTATTTACGAGCTTCGAAGAACAAAAATCTGATCTCCCTCAGACGGATCTCTCCACAATACAGGAATTCAGGAACTTGCTTGGAAAAAAAACTCCCCAAATGGTCAACTATGAGACAAAAGGTGATATCAAAGCTATTCAATCTGTCCGCCGAGACAAAAGTGTGCTACTTGACACTGCGATTTGATATCCGTCCAAATTATAAACAGCTCACTTTTTTTGTGTGTGGGGGCCTCCATTGTTCGTGTCATACCAAACGGGGAGAGATAAGCATGCCAACAATACAACTCCTTTTGTCTCCTGTAGAGCCTGGTTTCAAAGTGCCGAGGAGACTTAAAACAAGCCCAGCATGCCAGAGCAGAGCCAGCATGGCTACCCGTGAATGCGGTGAGACAGGCGCTTTTTCACCCTTTTTTTCTACCCAGGTGTAGGTTTCAGAAGTGTTGCAGCGAACTAAAGTGTACAAAAAACTGTGGGTGAAAAATAGTGTTGCGAAGCACACAGAAATGCGTTTCTGGATTTGGAATTATGTCTGCTACATATGCTAATGCATGTACCGCAGATTAGTCATCGAGGGCCATGGCGAGACACAATGGGCCTGATCAGCCTAGTGGCCATTTTGGTTCTAAACGCTAGCTGGGTGGGGGGGGAACTGAATGTGGCATTCCGCAGCATTCAGTCCCCCCCCCCACCCAGCTAGCGTTTAGAACCAAGGTGGAACCAGGATGGCCGCTAGAGGAATATGGCCCGTGGGAAACGACGGCTCACAAACAGCATCACATGCCGCGTTCCAGTGTAAACAGTACCTGCGATGAGGAAATTATGTGATGTAAGTCTCTTGTTTGGTTCATTGTGATGAATGGCCCTATGTTCTATGACAGGACCACGGAGGGATTATTTACGGCGCTGATGCGTTGCACATGGCCAAGCGATCTGCCATGTGATGTCGATTCCCACCCCCTGGAAAAACTACAGGCACTCTTCGCAGTTTTATTCTTAGATCCAACACAATGAGAGAGAGAGAGAGAGAGAGAGAGAGAGAGAGAGAGAGAGAGAGAGAGAGAGAGAGAGAGAGAGAGAGAGAGAGAGAGAGAGAGAGAGGGGAAAATACCAGAGCAAGCAAAGTGCTGACACCCTTTATCAGAAGAAGGCCTCAATGTTCCCTGAAATATTCCATGAATGTTATATTTCCTACTAGTCTTTTATTGAAACAATGTTGAAACAGCTTAATATCCAGAACACAGTGTTGAACGTTGTTTTGGCAAGAATACTTATACTGCTTTTTCTCATTGCTAGTCGTAGTCCTCCAACTTCATATGTTTACTTACCTATCTATAATAACTTTAAGAATATCCAGCAACAACTGTCTACATTTCAATGTCATTTGACTAAGCAGCGGGAAACCAGGTCACACAATTTAAATGTAGCTAATGTGATGACTGCTGTGTTTAAACTTTGCAGAAAATAAATCCAATGCTAATACATAATGAATTTTTTTAGTATAGTGCTTTTCAAACAAAATAATATATTTTTTATAATAATAATATACATTTGGCTCTTGGTGAGCTGGGGCCACGTATGCAATAGTGCTTCCACTGACCTTTGAGACCCATTGCCCTTTGAGAGTTCCCCTGTTTTTTACGGAGCTATGGGTCTGCACAGTCCAACCTGGAAAGGGATTTTGTGGCAGAATTTAACTTGACCCTTGACAGCAGAGCCAGGGGGTTTGAGGGAGAGGGGCAGAAGAGACTGACAGGGCAGCAAGTGTGGGGAGCTGTAGGTAGGTGGGGGTCAGGGGTGGTGGGTAGGAGGGTGGGAAAACGATCAAAGCTGGGAAGGTAATAGCGGCAAAAGCCTGTCCCCTGGTGTTTTTTCCCCTCTGACGGCCACAGGGAGAGCTCGAAAATGCAAAAGAGGGAATGAAACGGGCAGACATTTATAAACACAAGATAACCAGTGTTTAGAAAACCAACCACTGTGAGGATTCCACTGGAATTCCATGTGTGGTATCCATGTACACTCCCAACATGCTATTGAGTTTTTCCAACTACAGTGCCATCAATAGTGGTTGGAATCCAAGATTCAGTTTGGCGATGACGTACATTCTTCCTTTAAAGCGTAAGTGAACCCTCTGTTTCAACTGGAATTCGAACACTGAGATTTAAAAAGAAAATTTGAGAGTTCTAGGAAAGGGTGGGGCACCGATACTGATACTTTTTTAGTACCATCATTTTGTATGAGCGTTATAATGAGCGATGTTGTATATAAAATGCTTCACACACTGGTGTTATACTATGTGTCATGGAAGCCTGAACCTCTCTCAGATTCCAACATCAAAATCAATCGCTGCTACGAAGGAGCTTTACCATCCACACACACCGTGGCGTTATACTACAAGTGTCCTGGAAGTCTAACCCTCTCTTTGACGCCGCAGTCATCATCAACCACTGCCCAGACAGAGCTCCCCACATCCACACACACCTCGCCGCTGGTGTCCCTTCATTGTGACGTCGAAGAGTATACTTAAATGTAGTTTGACGTCATGAAAATAACGCTAACTGCGTTCGGAGCAGAGTGGAACATTCACAAAATGTTTGGCAGGGACTGTTTTCTCTAAATGACGGTCTTATTTCAGTAACATTGATAAAGTCGCATAGATTACTAGGTTGAAGATAGGTTGAAACCCGCAAACACAGAAGATCAGAGATCCTTATTTATCCTATGCAGTCACACTGATGCGATTCTATAGGGTACAGAGTTACAAAGGCCACACAATCCTGTTTGGATGTGTGGCAGAGGTGTTTGAATGGTGTGACCACCAGAGGAGCAAGGACAGTGCGGGGAGAGGGTCTTGTCATCTGTAAGACCACTCCCCAGTGTCACACCTGTCCGCTTAAGGTTCAAATCAGTGCACACCCGACCGGCACTGGCCTGGGAGTTTTTCTAAGAGAAGCAGCGCGTGAGACGTTTCAAATAACCAGTTGCAACAGCTTGTAAATTTGTCACGGCAAACGTTGGGCTCGCCTCGCGCCCTCTTTAACACCTTTCATGCACCTGTTTGCCGGGGCCCCAGTTTGGGTTAGTGGGGCAAGCTAGTGAATGATGATAGCCACTTGCTACTAAGGCTACAAATCGTTTTCTGAAAACTATAACTTAGTAGAAAAGCAACAGCCGATCAACAAACAAGAGAAAAGCTTTGGAGACAAATGAGCTTGGGTGCTACTCAGCAACTTGTCTGCCAACTTCTTACTAAGAATACCTGGTCATTGATAGTTAGGGAATAGCAGGTGGTGAGTAATTTACATGGATTTACATGAGTAATATGTGACTCAGAAAGTGTTCCGAGATAATTGTTTTCTTTTTTAACCTGTTTGGATAAAAACAAACACATAGTTATTGTAGTATTCATCGTTGCCTTGGTCTTGCTTTCTGGGTTGTGTCAGCATACGCTAGCGCAATCACAATTACTGAATTTGGGAAGTGGTCAACTACTCCCAAAAAGCACTCAACTAGTCGACGTATATGTCAAATTTTTTCTCATTCTTAATGGGTGGTATGAAGTGCTATTTGACGTAAAAAAAAACTTATCACTGATTCAAGGTGTTGTTGGCCAAAGTAACTTCTAGAACCTTAAAACTTCAGCTGTATTCAAAACAAATACAGCACTGCCCAACACCTACACACAACAATAGAGTTAAGCACTGCCCAGCTCTCTTTACAGAAAACGTTACTGTCCTATTGATATATTCGGTTCTGTGCATATAACAACCCATAGGCCAATCAAGGCTACAAGCTTTAGGCCTAATACTTTTCTGAATAAGATCGATTGTGAAACAAGTTCAGAAATATCTCGACAAAAAAAAAGGTCTACACGTTTTGTGGCAACCCGGCCGCAAGACAGCGCCCCAGGCGGCTCAGGGGAGCGGTGGTAGACGGTGTTTACCACCGCTCACCTGAATATCGCACACCGGAGCTCGTTACCGCGGACGGCAATCTGCGGAATGGGCGACACCTGGGCCGTCGCAGAAGACGCCGATATAAGCGGCGCTCGGCGTGGCTTAAGGGGACAGAGAAAGACGCGAGAGAGTCGCGAGACGAGGAATCTCTGCGCCACGAGGAGGAGATTCCTCGGCGCCTAAGAGAAGATACGAGAGAGTCGAAGGAGTTCTGTCGGCGCTACAAGAAGGAGTTCCCTTGCCGACAATACGGGGAAGGAGACCCCTCGGCAGGGACACGACCAAGAGTGCGGCCGACAGCGACACGGAGGAGTGTCCCGGAGTGCGGCAGTCGACGACCGCGGACGATAAGTGGACTTCCCCCACGAACGACCGGAGGGACCACGGGAACCCACGACGGACGTACCTGACCGTCCCCGGAGAGGACCCCCGAACTTTACTTAATTAGTTTGGCGTTAGGCACGGCCTAACTGGTTATTATTTAATTGTTTAATAAACACGCCTTATTGGCTTTAAACGGACTTCTGGTTTGTGTTCACTGGGGGGGAGACTGCCAAGTAGTGGAACCGGGTTGCCACTGTTTGCAGAAAGTTTATAAATGTATCTGTATATTTCAAGCGGCCCAGATAACGCCAACCCAATAGACTGAGCAGGTGTGAGATACAACAAATGTGTCCAATGTTAAATGAATTAATTCATACAATGAACACTGAATAATCAACAACAACAAATAATAATGTGTTACCACTATGCCCTCCATTATAATGGTCTGGCGGTGCGTGCTTTTGATTTACATTCATGAATACGAGTGTATCCACACATGAGCTGTGTGTAAGCTTTCCCGCTGGGGTGTAACTGTGTTTCCTGCCAAGGAGAAATTACATTTCGCTTGGAGGTTAGTTAGTTGGTTAGTCAGATTCACTTCTAGTCTACAAAGGTTGCATAGCGTTCGACTAGTCTGTTAATGCACTAACATATATGCATGTATCATTCTATCTTGTACTTCAGGTGTAAAATACAAGATAGGACAGTTAGTTAGGTCAGTTAGAATCTTCTTCCTCTTTCTTTCTTAACTGTCACAGAATGGGTGTGGCAAACTAGTGAGCTTCTTCAGGAAGTCCTAAAACCAGATTCCAACATGCTTTGCATTCCTAAATCATCTTAGTCTCTACGGTATTACCAGAGCGTGGCATTCAATTAGTCAGTTCCAATGTTTCTTTAATAAAATGTGTCAATGGTTCCATAAGCCAAACATATTTGTATGTTAAGTATTAGAAGACTCTTGCACTGAGCCATGGCAGCCTGTTGACTGGTTTCCAGGAAACCAACAGGTCAAGATTTGAAGATAGCGTGTGCTAAAGCAAATAGGTCAGAGGACATAGACATTCTCTTTGTAGGCGAATCTGATGAATAGCTGCTTCAGTGCAACACTGAGCAGACTATCTGTGGTTTGCACCGTATGAACCAGGATGTGACATAGGGCAGGGCTGTGCTGGTATTTTTGTAGAGTAACAGATGTGTTCTTGATTTATTTATGTGTTGGCTGTCTGTCTGGCCAGCCATCAAGAATAAAAGTGTTGTAAAAATGTTAAACAACAGCACTGTTGAAGAAAATAACACAACCGCTGTTGGAACTAAATGTTGTCAACATGTACAACATGCTGACAGTGAAGAGCACAATGGTGCCTATTAGGTTACATTTTATCGTTAATATAAAGAAAATCATCAATTCAACCAAGTGATATCAGTTGATGATTAATTGGTAATCAATCAATGGTTAAGCTTATCTGCTTCTTACAATTGCCATTAAAACATGATTACATTATGTTCCCAGAAGTGGAATAGGGTTAGATGTGAAGCATTTTACAGGACAAACAAACAAAGAATCTCAAAACCAGGTATGGTGTGTGTGTGTGTGTGTGTGTGTGTGTGTGTGTGTGTGTGTGTGTGTGTGTGTGTGTGTGTGTGTGTGTGTGTCTATCTGTGTGTAAGTTTATATATATGGGGGGGCTTCTTACCTTTGAAGAAGCCCTTGACTCTCAGGTAGCCCACGCTGAGTCGGAGCACGGACAGTTTGTCCAGGCGTGTACGGATGTCCTCGGAGAAGGGCAGCAGGTCGGTCAGGCGATCCAGCTCCCCGTTCAGCCGATCCCTGTGGCGCTTAGAGGGGTTCGACTTGATGACCCCATCCACTCCAGGGACCTTCTTGCTGAAGGGGAGCAAAAGTGTAAAATATGATGAGTGTACGATAATAATGGATATGCCATCAGCATATCTTAGAATGTTAGCGTTACACTACCAAACAGTAGTGTAGATGTATTTTATTATTATATATTATATTATCGGTGCACCACAAATATTGGTAGGGATGCACCGATTCCACTTTTTCACAGACCAAGTACAACTACAAGTACTTACATTTGGGTACCAATACCGAGCACCGATATGAGTACTTAATAATACCATTACAGTTTGAAAAGCCAATCAATCCCACTGTTTCAGCGGGAATTCAAACACTATAAAATTAACAAAAATGTGTTTTGGGCTGAGAGTTCTAGGAAAGAGGGGGGCGTGTTATCGCCATGGTTACGGCCCACGACCACTTTGTGATACTTTTTTTGTATCGTCTTTGTGTTATAATGAGCGATGTTGTAGATGAAATGCGCCAAACACCATTGCGATATACTATAGGTGTCTGGGAATCCTAACCCTCGGACGCGGGTATTAAATAAATCGCTGCTCAGACAGAGCTTCACCATCCACACACACCGTAGCGTTATACTATATGTGTCCGGGAAGCCTAACCCTCGGACGTAGGTATTAAATAAATTGATGCTCAGACGGAGCTACACCATCCACACACACCGTAACGGTATACAATAAGTTTTCTGAAAAGCTCAACTTTCTCTCGGACACCGCAGTCAACCGCTGCCCAGGCAGAGCTGGGCAGCATGCTGTAAAACAAAGCACCGATAAAATCTCAGTCATTTCCCCCCAAAAACATACCAATACCACCATGTCATGTTTTTAAAATATCAGTTTTGTATTTGTGTCGTTTCGTCTGTGTAAAAAAACGAACATTAAATAAATATACATAATTATAATACAACAACATATCATATATTAGAGCCCGACCGATACAGAATTTTAGGGGCCAATGCCGATAGCGATATTAGGGAGTCAAATATTACCGATATATATATTGGCCGATATTCAAAATATAGATATATCGGACATTATTCAATATATATATATATATATTGTGGTATCCTGGGGGTGGAGCAGCTCCTTGGGATTTGCTGCTCACACTCCAGCAATGCTTCGGTACATGATGTAAAACTATTAGTGTTGGGATTGTTTACGTGGATGTGCTCAGTTAAAGCACTTAGAGGTTCAACCACCACAGTAGAGGATTTATAAAGAGGTAACTAATTTATAAATTGAAAGTTTTCATATCGCCGCATATTGGCAAGCATATACGCCAATCTGTAATAGGCCAATATCGGCCGATAAAATCAGCCAACCGATATATCGGTCAGGCTCTTATATATACATACAGGGCTGTAGTGGAGGCTAAACACACGTAAATGGCGTTTATGTACCTCCTAAAAAATTTTTATAGCATTTAAGCACCTCTAGAAGCGTGCACTCTGAATAGAGCAACAATTTATTGTTTTACCAGCGCAAGCCGTAGTATATTCTAAATAGCGCTGCATTATCTGTGTTTACGGTATCTGTGACCAATCACATCGTCTCTTGCGGCAGCCGGGCTCGCGACTGAGCCATAGAATGGGGCTTGATATTGCTAGCCTGCTTTATCTGTTAAAGGTTGCCTGGATTCCTATCAAATGGATATAAGGCGACTTCTAAAACGTCTAAAACTTTTAAATGTGTTATGCTAAAGTATATATGTAAAAGTTATACTTGACAAGATACGGTGTGCTGAAGCCCTCTTTTCTTCATTTTAAACTTTGTGGTGTGGACAGTGGACAGTGGTGAGGCAGACAGTGATGCAGGAAGCACAGAGAACACAGAAAGGAGGAACAAATTGGGTAGGAGCAGAGAAAGGACAAACAGAGGAGAGGCAGAGAGGAGGAGCAGAGAGAGGAGGAACAGAGGGAGGACAAACAGAGAGAGGAGAGGCAGAGAGAGGAGGAATAGAGTGGACAAACAGAAAGAGGAGACAGAGAGAGGACGACCAGAGAGAGGACGAACAGAGGACAAACAGAGAGGAAAGACAGAGAGGACAAAAAGAGAGGACAAACAGTGAGCTGAGGCCACCCACTACTCACAATTTGTAAACTGCTGCTGTTCCTAGTTTTTATACTATATACAGACATATGTTACAGCAAAATGTTCAGCTTCTTCTACTGTCACTAACGTTTAAATATCTAAGCGATGTGATTTATAGTCTTTGAGCTTTAGTAATTTGTTTGAGAGTCATGCTCCCCATACACATACTTGCGGAATGCTCAGAATTCCATCTAGATGCAGTTTGTAATTTCACATTTTGTACTACTGGTTGTATAAACTACTATTCTACAAATAAATAAACAAATATTCGGTATATCCTTTTTTTTTGCGGTAGGTCGTGATCCGCCTTACATTGATCATAGAATTCATAGTTTACCCACCTCTACACCACTACACGCCTGTATATATATGAGCTGGGCGATATGGCCAAAAATAATATTCAGGATTATTTTTACCAAATACGTCGACAACGATTTTGCATTGAGTATTTGTTGCAGAAAAAACTGGAAAATAGCATTAAAGGTTGTAATTCAGACACAGCTTTATTGACCATGCAGTGCTTCCCAGTTGAATTAATTCACTGATGTGCACATGACAGTGAAATTGGGTGCTGCAGAAGTACACAAAGCAATGCAACCATAAAGTGATGGTGCTCTTCTACAAAGAATAGGATATCGATAACCAAATTGAACATATATTGACTAAAGAAATTTAGTTGAGTTCAACATCCGAAATAGCCCATGCGAGAGTCTACAGCAACATGCAAATGTGGTCACTGGAGCTAAACAAATCACTTTTGTCTTTTATTTTTTACAGGCTGCTAGTCTTCCTTAATCCACAATAGAGCCGGCTATAGTGTCAGTATCTTGTGTTGAAACTAAATGCACAGGGCATGTACATGGAATGACAAAACCAACTCTCCCTAAATCTTTAGTGAATGGAAAACAGGATGACCTTTTTAGACAGAAAAAAAAACCTATATAAGCAACCAATGAGTTCAGGTCGACGAACCGGCCCTGCCAGAGTAAGACTATCTGCTGTACAGCATCTTCGTACTATGACACACAGACACACATACAGATACACAAATACACACACACAACACACCATTCAATGTAAAATACAGCTCAGTAAACAGAAAGTGTCATGGGTTGCATAGACGGCTGTCTCCTAAAGTGACTAATATAACACTGCAGGCTGGGTGAGTAATTCGTCATTACCATCCAGCTACGATATACAAGTCAGACAACAAAGCGGAAGAAGAAAAAATAAAATTAACCCCAGGACAAAACACTCATGCATTGCTCACTTTTTTTAAGGGCCAAACAGCGTACATGGTCGGTTGTTTGTGAAGCAGCTGTTAGCAAATAAGCAACACCATTCTGTAACATGAGACTGGAGGTCACCGTTTACCTTTTACTGGAGTTTCAACATGTATGCCAGGGACTCACTCTATCAGAAAAAACACCGTTCCATGGGATATTACTAGACTAACAGAAATACAATATGTAAACTCTTTTACGTTACAGATTTGATCAACTATATCTACGTGGAAGGTCAATGTAAAAATGAAAAGGTTTCGGAAGCCGACATTGACCTAAACCTTAATGAGCTATTTTTACACTGTGTAAGTGGAGTTCTGAATAGTCATAGGACCAGTTGTCTCTGGCCAGGGGAACTCCAGCATTGCATTTCCATCAAGGAAGCAACAGAGTTTCAATGGAACTCAGTTGAGAGACCACCCACGCAGAAGGCCAACATTTTTTAATATACTGTCCCTGAAGGAGACACATGTCATTAGTCCCAAATCAGCCACACATGTTGAATATCAAGCCATGCCAAGACGCGGAACCGGGAAAGAGTTGACAGAGTTACCATCCATCCTAACGCACAGGATCCAAACTGTACACCTGCTGCAGAAGAAGCCATGACAAAACCAACTCCTGACCAACAGTGCCAACATTTAGACTGCAACCCTTTCTAACGGGTGAATATGCTTTGGCCAATGGGAGGATAGCAGTAACCAATCATGATGCTGGCAGGGATTCTGTTACTATGTCTAAAGATACTATCTAAAGTCTAAGGTCCTTTAATCTAGACTTGGTTAGCTTGCTAGGGTAGATATGCCATTTGTGAAGTCATACAATTAATACTTGCCCATATTATTCTTTGTGACAACAGGAACAATACAACAATTCAAGCTCATGTTTACCTAACCTATATAGACTCCTCTCAGAGCAAGATTTGTGTCAGAATGCCACACTAAAGCCAGTACAGGCCTGCACACA
>JACYXH010000593.1:330000-385000 GCA_026745465.1 Lota lota
GGTTTCAATATGAACACCCTCGAAAAAAACGCACCGGCCACATATATAAAACTTCAATAGTTATAGAGATAATACTTTTTTAAAGTCTAAAAGTTATGTTTTCGATAACCCTACGTCTTATAAGTATCATCTGTGTAAAGCTGGGCTGCCCAAGAATAAGGAGGGGGAAAAAAACATAGGAAAGTCGCAGAAGTGTTCCCATAATGCGCAGAGCGCCGCGTATCAGATTACAATAACATACTTGCAGCCAGCGAGCCCCCGCCTCCCCCGCCCTCTTGTGAGCATCGCGTGAGAGCGCAGCCGACTCTCCAACTTGATTGTGATTAATGCAAGAGTACTATTTCCATGCCAGACCAAAACTATACACGAAGAGAAATTCTTAAGGTAACCCGAGAAAAGCCGAGGGGCCAGAAACGGTCTGCTCGGGCGCTCAGGAAACTCCTCGAGAGAAAGACAGAGGCTTTTAACGTAAGCCCTGGAAAATAGAAAAGTACTTTTACAAAAAAAAAATTGTAAATACTTTTATTTTGTAAAGACGTGTTTAATATGCGACAGGCTTAATATGGCCGCAAAACGTGGCCAAAGAAAGCCTCTCTTTTTTTTATCACAGCCCACAGCCCTGGTTATGGATAATAATACTTCACATAATTTAATTTAGCATATTTATAATCTTATCATAAAAATTTACAAGAGGATCGCAATGCACTAGTTTTTGCACGATCCATTGCGTTAATAACTAATATTACACGCTATAACATTGATATATTGTGTGATTATTCATAACATGGTAATAACTATACAAAGCTGTGTAACACGTTGCGATTTTGGATCCGAGCAACAACCGTAAACAGATTCATTTACACAAACTCCAACTAATTATATTGACTCCAAAGTATTTGTCTAACACCATATTTGTGAAATCGATGAATAAATGAAGCAATACTTACGGTTTTTGAACGGGCTTCTTCCGCTTCTTCATAGCGTAAGTCCCAGCGTTACCCAACATGGTGTCACTGGTTTATTGTTCAATGACAAGAAAGTAAAATCCAGTCTGTAATAGTGATGATTTATGAAAGATCCATGTGATCGCAATGACCTACTCAGCCATGAGTCAAAGATCCTTCAAAAGCCAAATTATTATTAATTATGCAAATACACGAATCCGTAAAGCATTGACAGTTCCCCAGCCGTCTCAGTTGACCTTGATCGATGTGCGGGTGAATCTCGTGGGATGGAAGGAAGTTTTGGAGAGGTTTTCCTTCAATAGAGCTGAATATCGTGATTACCGAGGGGTTATCTTGCGCAAAGTTTCTCCCTTTTGTAATCAGCCTATGTCCAGCTCCAGTATAAACAACACTGCCTCGTTTTTCAGAGTCACATTTGATGGCTGTAAAGTGATCGCTTTTCGGAACTGACTTCGCGGCGGAGCAGGTAAAGTTGGCCTATCGTTTTTTTTTGGCATGGGGCGTTTTCAGGAAATCATACATTTACAGTCAGAGCATTTGTTAAGGTGGACTGAGCGGTTGTTTCTCAGAGCTGTATTATACGGCGGAGAAACACTTTCTTAGTGCTTATTTTATATTATCGTGTCCTAACTTTACTTTTTTTAATACAAGATGTAGTTATAATATAACCTTAATAATGCTGCTTGGGATATTCATAGTCTGTATATATTGTAAGTTGTGAAGCCCTAGTGCTTTAATAAAACTACATAAATACCAATATCATGTATTTTACTGTCATCCTTACACATCCCTCACACACACACACACACACACACACACACACACACACACACGCACACACACACACACACACACACACACACACACACACACACACACACACACACACACACACACACACACACACACACACACACACACACACACACACACACACACACATACACACACGTCACCAGTTATGTTTGCATTATTAATAAAAATTGGCAAGGTTAATACAAACATTTAACCATTATGGTAGGGTTTCAAGAGGTAAGAACTCATCTTTGTGCAATAAAGCGACATGCATTTGCCTCATTAACAATTCTAAATAATACACATACGGACCTTAATCTAAACCATATAAAGAAAAATGTAAAGAGGTTACCGAGTAAATATTTGCAATAGGCCTACCGTTTTTTTTTCTACATTAAAACTCGACTCCCTTTTGTTTCAAATTTGTGTTTTTCTTAATTATCCATATACTTTGGTGCATATCATCAGATTTGCAGTTTAAATACAATATTGAATCACCCCGGATTATTGGCGCCTCTTGCGGTTGCCTGTATGCAGCTCATTCAACAGGCTGCTTAAACGACTTTTCGAAATTACCTCGTAATAATCCTTCAATATACATAATAATACCTTTTATGCATAAATATAAGTAATTTAGAGACTTCAATCACTTAATTATGGAAGTATTTTAATCTTTTTGGTAGTATAATACTGATCTTTATTTTCTCAACGTATTGCACCACACCTAAATGACAGCGAAAGAGGTGTTGCCCAAAGTTGCCATGGAGACCATTCAGTCTCCTGACCTGTGCTCTCTGTAAACATCAGTCTTTGTCTTTAACACACTGCACTTCCTTATAACGATTGTCTATCATGTCCCCATTCAGGTTGAAGTATGCCAGTAATTCTAATGATGTTTACTTGTCTGATACGTTATATAGGCTATTTCAATTTTTGTTTACAGAAGGGTGGGGTTTATGTTATCAATGCACAGTTACAATGCAATGTTTTTGGGTCAATATGCAAGACTGAACTTTTCCATGTTTAAATGCTGTTGTTTGTGTCTTTTGCTTTTGGAATGTTTTGATAGTTGCTCAACATTCTCCTATTCTAGAACACTGCACCCTGCCCATTGCCTGAAGGCCTTCACACAAACCACTTCAATAATAATACAAAATAAAAATCACATTGAGAAATACAGATTGCATTGTCATTGTATTTCCTCCCTCCATCTGAATGCATGGGCATGTGCTTTCTTGTGTGTATGAGGAGAGAGAGAGAGAGAGAGTATGTGTTCATGTGTTTTAATGCACACAGTCTGTGTGTCTTATGTGTATCTGTGTCTTCTTTATGCATGCACACATGTAGTTTGTGCATCTCGTGCAGAGTTGCAGAGGTCTTTCAACACTTCCCTTTTAGACCAACTCATCATGCCATGAAGTTGCATACCTCCACCCTTATTTTCGTCCCTGTAGGCATATGTTTTTTTTAATCTTCTTCTATATATATATCCTACCCACACTTGGCCGGCTTGTGACGTTAACGGCGCTCCCCATATACAGCCCCTTCATATGGAGCAGGACAACAAAACTGCCAAAGAATCATCCAGACAGTTTAGGAGGTTTGAAGGGGTGGATGAGGTGGGTGGTGGTGATGGTGGTGATGGTGGTGGTGGGGGGGGGGGGGGGTTAGGGGTCAGAACAGAGCAGTACGGGCTCCATCGGCCGCAGAATGTGACGTGTGGTCGCTTGGTGAGCTCTGTGCAGCTGTTCCCATGGGTTTAATTCATTACTCCTGTTTGTTTTCATGACCACAGTGCATTCCTGTGTGACAGCCACCGGTGCAGAGCCATCAACACTATGGCTCAATTTCTTGATTTCCAGATCGAACCCAACATTTATTTGGTCTGGCAGCAGAGTCTTGCAGTTGAGCTGGCAGGCCGTACTTCACAGCCTTTTATTGATCTGCTTGCGATACCGCCCTTCTCCTCCATTTGCCCAGCATTAAACCTTTTCACGTGGCATTGTGTTGCTTTTGCTATCACAAGAGTTGGTTGGCCTATTATCCTGTTAAAAGGGTTTTCACACGTTCAAAAAAGGGCCCTTTTGATGTATTATTTGTGAGCATAACAAAAGTTATCTGGGAAGATCCCTTTTTTCAAAGCCCACCACAGGATTAATAACAGCTAAGTAGCACTCGTTTCTAACCCCCAATAACAATAATACAAATGAAAAAAATGTAGCTTTGTAGAAAGAACTGATTTACTTGAGCAATGTTTTTTCTTGTTTAGAATTATTTTTTACAATGTGGATGCCAGAGTAGATTATCAGCATCTGTCTGTCTCACGTGATGTTTCACCAGTCTGTCAAACTCAACTCGGTGTCCTTTTAAAAACAGGCCCAGTGTTGAAGGCTGCTGTCCTCTGGGAAGGCCATAGCGTGTGAACGCTAGACGGGCATTCACTGTGTAACACACATGGATTTAGCTGAACCCCAATATACACTCCACCGCAGGCCTATTACAATCAACATGGGGGCGTATAAATGGTCCTGGGAGTGTCAGGATATCTGTTCATTTGCGCTGGCGCAGTGGGAGAGTTAAAGACTGGTATCATTAGCAAATTGCAGGGATTGCTCTGTGTGAGTTCTGCCGGGATAAAGAAACCACATCGGTGGCCAGCAGACAATGGTTGTAATTGCTGCCCCATGTCCGATGTTTTCCTCTGATCTAGTCTGTAGACGAGGTCCTTCCTCTTTCACCGGACAGTAATCAGAAATGTTCAGCACCACCTGCGGTGGGCTTGACTGTGGCATCGCAACCATAAACAAATCAACAAAAGAAAACAAACCAACCCTCGTACCACCAGACAAACAATTAACAGAGGTAAACAAACACACAAACAAGCACACAAATAATTTAACTAACTAACTAACTAACTAACTAAAAGCCTAATTTCTTAAGTCGGTGGTTCTGATGAAATATGTCCAAATAATAGTTAATAACTAATAACAGACAAGACAATTATCTTTCACAGCTACAGTTGAATGCCAATGTAAAAGCATATCTACCAATCTGCTTGCATCTTTGCTGTAGGATCGACATGAAACACAAATTGCTTAATGACCATAATAATTCTGAACATCATAAAATCGAGTCTGGTGATTTTTTTTCAAAGGTGTGTGGAGTGAGCCATACGAAATAATTTTGTTGCCATGGATTTCCAGCTCTTTTAATAATAAACAATGCAGGCAAATTGCCTCTCCATTGGCACTCCGTGCTGCAGAAATTGAAATAAAACCTGCCATAAAACCAAGGGAAGTTTGGCAGAGACAGAGGATTGCCATTCCCCTCAGATGGCCTCACAAGGCTTCAGCCTTGAGACACATGAATGTTGAGTATTGTTGTTTTACTGCTCTGTACATTATTCACAAATGTATTGGGTCCTCATGTGTGTGTGGCTGTGTTTATGTGTTGGGTCAGGCAGTGTATTAACAGAACTGTCAACTTTGACTGTTTTTATGTGTTTAAGAATTAGTTTGTGTGTAGGTATTCATTTCTGTTGGTCGATTTTTATAAATAATTACACACCTTACACTTCTTTAGACTATGCACATTCAGAGAGAGACTTGATTAGTGAGAGGATGCAGTGGTTGCAGGAATATAAATGTGTTAATAAGCATTTCAGCTTAACAACACCAGCCTATAACAACTGTGTCAAATATAGCCCATGCAAAAGTCTCATCAGATGTTACACCACGAAGCTGGCGGACTGTTGCATACACTGAATGAACTAAGATGTGGTGCAACTGACGCTTAACATAGATGGTTTCCTATGGCTACAGAGGAAACAGCCGGTCAGTCCAGACATAATGTGGCTGCTTGGCATAGTAAAACCTTGTAAAAACAGCTGTTCTGGTTAGCAAGTGTCTGTTTTTTATTAATTACCGTATAGTACATATAAGCATATATTATATTATCCAATCCCATACACGGCAGGATTATCTTGCCGCCACCAAATGTATAAAGATACATCAACAATGCACTTTTATCGGAACGTTCTCTTCCTTATTTGTTGAAGTAGCGGACGACCAAAGGAATTGTGCGTATCAACATCAGATGATCATCGCCGCCATCTACTGGTTACATGACAATTAGCAATAGTTCCTTCCATTAATTAAATATAGGACTCATTGAGTAAGCATTTTGATAAACGATCGTCGATTTGTGGAAGAAAAGTTATATTCGATACTCATAATTACTACGATAATACTGAGCCGAAACGCTGCATTTACACTCTAGCATTTGTGTATTTTATTTATATCTATTTATTATTACCCACGATTCAGGGAAATGGCAAAAAAAAATATCAAGACGTATCACCCCAACAAATATGGTAAACAAAAAAACGTAATATTTGCTGTAAATAAACACAAGAGCCAGGCAATCATTTCAGACGCATTTGTGACGTCTAATATAGAAGACGGGTGAGTAAAGGCCACCTCTGACGACTTCAGCCTGCGCCTTATAGGGGACATCTCTTCGGTCGGCCTGTCGGTTTTTGAAAAATAGTAAACATGGCCCTTAGGGTTATCCGGCTGGTAATTCCGTCCGGATCAGCATTCTTCAATGCTGGGACAACTGCACAGACGGTAGGGACAGAATATTGTGAATTCGTTTATTCATTTTGAGCATGCGAAGAATGTCAAATGTACAAGGACAAGCTAACGTCCCTTAGCATCACACAAGTGCAGCAGTCGCAGAGGTTGCTGGCTCAAAAGTCGAACTTAACTAGACGGCCACCTTTAGATTTAGTCTGACAGCTCTTGTTTATAAATGAAACATGCATACATATGAAAGGATGGTGCTCTCTTGGTTTTTTGTTAATGTCGTCATTTGTTGTGTGTTTACTGTGCACTAATGTGTTTTTTTTTTTAATGTTTATTATTAAGGCCGGTATCCACACGAGTGCAGTAAGAAACATTCGTTATGGCTGGTGGACTTATGTACTGGGCGAGAGGACAACTCCAAGATTTAAAGAGTTCAGCAAAATTATCTCCGTTGATGGCAATTTGGCCTCTGGGAAAGGGGCACTCGCGCAAAAACTGGCAGATAAACTAGGTAATCATTGAACTACCACGGCATACTAACACTTGGTAGCATATTGTCCATAAGTTGTACATTACGAATATCAGAAATATATCAACACATATGTTATGTATAGCTTATAATCATCTAGATAACATATTGATCTGGTACTTGGTAATAACAAAGACGCTAGTTCACTTCACTTACGGTAATCCTCTTGGCCCCCTAAGGAGCATGGTAATAGTTAAGCATGCACTACATTTACAGCAGCAACTTCACTTGTATTTGTTTCACCAGTTTTACATTTATTTGAATTATTTTGCTTTTTAAGGGATTGTGTGGAGATATACATTTATTTGATTAATCGAGGCTTCTCTATGTATGGTATCTTTCTTTCAATAGGTATGCTTTACATGCCCGAGGCAGACACTTTCTACATGGACAAGATGACTGGGGAGAAAGAGCCATTGCCCGAAGCCTACAATGGGATGTGTAACCTGGAGAAGTTCTACACAGACCCCAAGGCCGGGGACGGCAACTCATACAGGCTACAGCTGTGGATGTACACCATGCGGCTGCTGCAGTACTCCGACGCCGTTGAGCACCTGCTCACCACTGGTACCCACTGATTCACTTTAATACGAAATGTCTGACATTTTTAAGATCTACAATTTGAGTGTGATTTGTTAGAAATGTCAAAGTCATCGGTCAGATATAAGTGGATCAAATGCTCTGTAAATACATACAGCAAAGGTTTGACCAATTAGGCCATCACTTCCTTGATTGGTTCTGCGAATCCATCTTGCCTGTCAATCACAGGTGCATGAAATGCACCACGCCATCATGCCAGCCGAGCCACGTTCCCACATGCATCACACAGTTGCACAGCCAGTTAGATTGGACAGAACTCTTGAATTCTGAAAATGTCCATATTGGGAGGGGCTCCATCTTACACATGACAACTAAGTTTCAAAAGCTTGCTAATTTCTCCCGTTTCTTACCTCTCTTTTTACAACTATTGAATCTTACCTACAGCAATTTTATATTAGTTTGTTTCTTTGTTCATATGAAAAAATAAGGTATGAGATACGACTACTTGGCAAATGTTTTTTGGGATGTTTCATTTGTAAATTTACTAGACTATTTCATTAAAGCTACATAAAAGTGAGGGTTGGAACAATCATACAATTGAAATTGTAGTAACTATGGAAATAGTATTTATTTTGTAAGTGGTAGTCCAATGCATAATAGGAGCATCACAACAAAACTCTGTGCTGAAACAGCTGAGCATTAGCAAGAGGTTGTCATAATACTAATAATACTACTACTACTAATAATAAAATGTATATGTATAATACAATTTGAACCCAATGTGATGTGTGCTCAAGGTCAAGGTGTGATTCTGGAGCGCTCCCCTTACAGTGACATGGTGTTCATGGAGGCTATGTACAAACAGGGCTACATCAGGAAACAATGTGAGTAATGCCTTACATGAAAACCTTTTTGTGTTTCAAAAATATCCTCATATGTATTAATCTCAATCCTCCAACCCCATGTATTGCAAAAACTAGCTCCTGGTTTTGTGGCATTGCTTTTGTAGTGTTACTCCAATTAAAACATTTAGCAAATGTTTTACATCTACAAAAATGTAGTCTATGTTTTGGTGCTATGATTACTCTACTTCCTATTTTGCTTGGGCAGAAAATGCCTATGCTAAGCAGAAGTAACCTTCTTTTTTGTTTTATATCCATTTGATTATAAATTGGCTATACTCTGCAGGCCAACAGTGAAGGAGCTAACTCACTGTGGCTGACAAATTATGTTGGTTTTAAATTTGTTGGCTAAAGCCTTAAATAGTCTTCACACCATATCAATCTGGATTGCAGGTGTGGACCACTACAACGAGATCAAAGGCATTAGCATTTGCGAGTTCCTGCCGCCCCATATTGTGATCTATGTGGATCAGGCAGCCGAGGAAGTGCAGAAGAAGCTGAAACAGAGTAGCAAGGTATGGAATAACCTGCAGCCTGTCATGAATCCATCCATGATTATTTAAAATTGTGATGTTCCCATATCTGAGTCGGTTAATATTTAGGCTTGTACAAAACAATCTATTGGCCCAGGCCCTGATTATCCAAGTATCTGAATAACCCGCTGGTAGGCCTCTGTTCGGACATTGTTGTATACATTCTTGCCATCGTGCTTGAGGGTAGAAAAAATTACAAGAGCACTCGCAAGATGCCCAAGAAATTGACAAAAAAATATTGTGTATTATAAGAGCCATCTGAATGCTGAATCTCTTATTTTAATAATTAAATCCTATTTAATATGCAGCTGAAACGCACCTCTCCATCAAAGGAGTAAAGTGGTAATGGTTTGTTTCATATTGGAAAGTAAAAGTATGCAAATTGTCCTCCCCTGTTTTCAAAACTATTAATCAATGTTCTCATACTTGATTAGTTAATATTTGCAAAGTATTGCAATTTGAAACCTATTTTTAATATAGAGATTAGAACACAAGTTGAAGCTATCAGACATGGTGCATTTTGTCAACAAATTAAACTAGTAGGAGAAAATATAATGGCATCAGAATGGTCATTGGTGTATCAGCATTGCGTGAGGCAGATGCCATGACACTTGATGAAACGTTTACAAGTTGATTTGTAAAAAGCACCTTTTAAAAATGTATATTGATTTATACAGATGCATAATTGTATATTTATGATAATCGCGATTGTACTAACTTGATTCCACTAACATTGGAATCAAATCAATCCTTTCCCCTTTTGTCGGACTAGCGCTTTATATGTCCCTTCAGAGGAGTCTGGAATTGTAGGGACTGAAGTTTAAATTGGCTCTTTTTGTCACCTCCTTCTTCACAGCGTGTCACAAAAATAAGTTGCGGAAACATTTTAAGAACTGGCTGGCATATGCAGCAAGAAAATGGGATCCTTTTATCGTTTCAGACGCTTTTATAATTATGCTTTTAAGATTCACTAACACACTTTTAATCGGCCTTTATTATGTTATATCTTTCTTTATGAAATTCATGTTATTTAATTTAAAATCATCCAACCTACATATAACCAGTACTCTGCTTTTCTGAAACTGTGGACTTGTTGAAAGTTGTGTACTCATCCATTGTCTTGGCAGGCTTCTTGAATAACAATTTAGCCTCAGACTGTTGTTGTTCCCCTTCCAAATGATGTTTTAATGTGATTTGAATTGGCTAATTTGTCAGTAGAATGGATCTCAGAGAGCCAATAAGGCATTTTTATCAACACATCACCTAAATGCACGCTCAATTAATGAATTGGCTGCCCCTGAAACAAACGTGTGAAAAACGATCCTATCTACTATCCACCTAATCTTCTGTTTTTACTTGATACTGCCGAAAATCATACACTTAATCAGGGCTATATGTTGACTTATTTTTCCCTGCGAGCACTGTGATTCTAAGTTTACATTTGAGAGGCACAGGCCACAAAAGTAGGAGCACAACTAAACGACATAGACGCAGATTAAAAATATAGGCATTAATACGTTTATTTCACTCTTACAACAAAGAACAGCTATATTTGGCTAATAGATGTAGGGCTTCACTTCGCTGCTCGATGTGAACGGTCCAGTTTCAGAACATTATCTTGTTATTCTTTTGCAAGCAATTTTGTCGCAAATCTTCGTTCACGAACACAGTAAATGGGGCAAAACGGATTAATCAACAACACCTCTGACCTCTTGGAATGTGTGAAGGGTGATATTGACAGCTATTTCTGTGATCTATTTTAATTCAAAAATAAAAATTCCTTTGGAACATGTGCTCCTTAATGTAAATTTAAGTTTGCACAAGGGAATTATTATTCATATAAGCAAGCAAAATGTTTGCATTGTAGAGACCTGCTCTTGAGTGGTTTATATTGTCACTTCTTGCCTCGTGTATAAATGTGGAACATCACAACCTTTTTTTTCCCACATTATTTTTGCAAGCATAAAATGGCAGTTTAGTTTTAGGGCAAACACCTTGATAATACGTAATAAAAAAGTATTTTTATTTGACGTTTATTTTGATAGGTTAAGTGATTACTATCTAATGCTTTGTCTCGTTTTGTACCTTCAGTCTCATCTGCAAAACGTGCCCCTGGCGTATCTGAAAGCAATTGAAGATTCGTACAAGAAGAACTTCCTGCCAAAAATTGGGTAAGTGGATGAATGAAAGAAATAAGTAGATTAGTTTATCTTTTTTATTTGTTATTATTCAGATAGATAAATGGATGAATTCAACAAAAACAAAAACTGAAATAGTAAATACGAAGAGGTTTCTTTTCACAGCAAAAGAAAATGCATGATTTGGCACTAGTGTTTTTTTCTTCTCAAAAACGGGACTCCCAAAAGTGCAGTGCAGCGGGCACTCTCAATGCATCCTTATTCAATTTCAACAGTCCACACAGTCCTTCAGAGGATACTTCAAACTCGGGCATACCAAAGACTTGCCGCTTGGCACAAATCTCTGCCTGATTTTGAAGTGAGTACTTGAGCACCCCCGGCACTGCCAGGCTTGAGCCGTAGTGGTGAGGCGAGTAGCCTCTCTGGTGAATAATCTCTACGTGTAGCTCATGTGTGCCATCCTTCATATCCTGCTCGGTGCTCCAACTGGAAACAAATAACATCCAGTGAGTTGGACTTTGATCAAAATATTTTGCCTCTGGAAAATATGGCCGCCTCCACACACTTTGCTCTCACCCGCGTGTTTTTATTGTGATCGAAACCCAGCAGTGATGAGTATCTGTGTGGAATGACATTTTGATACCACAGTCATCGTCTCGCCGCTCATTAACGCACTGCCGAGAATGTGCGCCAATTATGTAAATGAGAGAGAAAGTGCAGGGCCAAGGAGCCAGAAGGAGATTCATGCCTGGGTGGCTCCAGTTCTAGGACGCCAAGTGTCACTGAAACAAAGTGGTGTTTGTGTTGAAGAGCAATCGAAAAATAACTCAGCAATTTAGTTTTACAAGAGTACAGTTCCACTCGTAACAAATGAGGCATTTAAAGTGTGTGCCTTTTTCTTTGACTGCAGGACCAAAATAGGCAGTGTATAGTGCAGTTTTGGTTATATAATTGCAAATTAATATTCAGGATGAACCTTATGCTGAATGTTTATCTATGTCAATGTTTTATTGCAGCGAAACCTCAGAAGTGCTTGCCTATGATACAGTTCAAGCCCAAGATATTGAAAGGGTAAGAGGACAAAGACAAATTAGTCATTAACTCAATCAATAACTCTTTTCTCCATATCATCATACGACCAGAATAATTTTGTCAGCAAATTATTAGTAAAAATTTATAAAAACAACAACATTATGTTAGCCATAGTATTACATTTCATTGGAAAGTTGCCCTATAGGGCCAGTAACATCCATGGTTCTCTATAACAGACTATATATTTATATATTTTGTATTTTTGTTGTTACTTTTGCGGGCAGGTGGCAGAAGACATCGAGTATTTGAAGTTTGAGAAAGGACCATGGTTGGATCAGGATGATGTTAGCTACCACCACATGAGAATGCTGTAAGACTTCAAATCCTAACCACACACACTGGAAAATAATGCAGCCAAAAGGTTTTGTGCTTAGCACTTTGGTATAAGTCCAGTCTGCCCTCTCTGTCTATGATTGGCCCTCTCAATGAGATCAGTTAAAGTAACTATCGTTACTATGAAGTATTTATAGGAAGAATTTGGTCAGGTACTGACCGACGGGCACCACACAAGAAAATAGCGGTGGCCCATTTAATGAAAGGAAAGAAACCTTCAACATATTAGCTCGTTAATAGAGAGAAACCCAGTGCATATACATGGGCATCAAGTTATCAGGTGACTGGAGATAAAGTGTTTACGAATACAGAAACAGGATTTATTCCAGTATACTGTGCATGCATATGTGCTGGTCAATTGTTCCTGATGGAGGGATGTCTTCATCTTCCAGTGTGGAAGACAAACACAAGGTGGCCAACCTGACCTTCATCCCCAAGTTCCTGCCAGAAATCACTATCGGCGCCCACGAGTACGACGAAAGCTACTACAAGTTTAAATCGGTATGTATGGCGCGTTTGGGGACGGACACAGTCTTCTGGGGCATTAACGGACAAGTATTCTACACAGATCGTATTGCGAATTACATGCCTCCCCTCTATAGAGATCGTATCTCCAAAGTCTTAAGCCCTTTTCTATTGCTTTTTCTTCTCTGATAAATAAATGAGTTTGTTCCTTTATCTTCCTCTCTCCTTCCCCTTGTGAGCTTTGTTGTCAGCGATATGCGGGGCCACTGTTTCCACAGGGACGAAAGTCATTTTCCTGCTGCTTCAAATAGCGAATCGGTTTGTGCACTCACGGGACGGCAAATGCCACGTGAAGGAATATTCCGCCAGGTCCTGGGCGTCATCAGTCTTGCAGGAAAACATTTGTGTGTGACCTTTTCTGTTTATTGAGTGCAACTAGTTGTGTGCGCAGACATTTTCTGCAGCAGATCTGCACAGAAACGGTGGTGAGAATGCGGAACGGTGGCTTTGGCGGACACATGATGTCAGGATTTTTTGGATTTGAAGTTCTCTTTGTACTGTTTTAGTATTGGCAGCCACAATACCAGGCGCTGATAAGGCTCATTCGCTTTTGATGCAGAGATTGAATCCAATTACTTTTAAGTGAACGCTGGCATGCCTTGGGTCGTTGGATTAAAAGCATTATGAATGCACCTGTAATTCCCCCCCCCCCCCTTCTCCACTGCCATTTTCAAACGCTTAGCGACAGGTCTGCATCAACAAAGATTGAAGTTGCTTTTTCTTAACTATGACATTTGAACACACCCCTACTCGGGTGTGAATGTTATTCCCTTGGCCTGTCCGGTAATTCAAGTATTATAGAATATACATTTGTGTCGCATAAAAGGATAATCGGTAAAGTGAAGTGATTTGAAAAGAACCCCCACTTTTCATGTCGGAATTAATGTGATGACTGAAACGGAGCGTTGTGTGGTTATTATATTTTTTGGCACCGTTTTGACATTAAAGACAATAAGCCAACTCGGGCGATTAGTATTTGGGCCTATGGCCAAGCCTCATTGTGAAACTAGGATTGAAGGTCATGTCACAGTGAGTGTAGGCCGTGGTTATTGCCTTTTTTCTGTTGTTATTTTAGTCATGTCCATTCAATGCGCCGCATTCCCAAACGGCAAGACTAATGTGCTGACAAAGTGCATGTGACAGAGAGTGGCCCGACTGTCTGTCACTCTGTCACTGATGTGCCTTCACATTAGCCCTAACTCATAAAGCGCTTTTTGCCAACGGCTCACCATGTGATGGACTGCAACTGGATGGGCGCTCGGCCTGACGATTAGTCAGCGAGTCTTGTCATGGCCGCAGGAAAAAACCTAAGGATCGACATGCATCCTCCTTACTGGATACTTCTTCTGCAAAGGCTTCAGGGAACAGAGCCCAGATCTTTTTTATTTCATCAGATAAGCACTCAAAATAATATAACATCCTGTGTAAGTGTTGTTTTGGATTTGAAGAGTGTCTATCTGGGAGTGCCATCGGTTATGGGGCTCTGTTGCATGACCACCGATGGTGGTCACTAGTGAGACCATGAGAGTGATGCCTTCCACTACTATAAATGTATTCATTCATTCATGTTTCACGTTTACTTGTACACTGGGTGAATGTTTTGTACCCGTCCGGCCTGTCAATACAACATCCTTGTCATCACCATGAGAAATGCCCCCCTCCTTGTTAGTGGTAGCCAAATTTAAACCCTGCAGTGCCTTTTTTTTTTCCAACTCCTTTCACATTTGCCGTGGCTTCCTCTGTTATCTAAGGTCTGATTTTAGACGACCACAGAGAATGAACAGACATTGTGCAGGGCCTCTCCACGTAGGACAGGACAACGGAGCCTTGTCTAGGAAATGGTAAACATGTATTAATTTGGTTATTTCCCCCTAAGTGTGCAGGAGCATAAATTGAGAGTAATATACTGCTCAAAAAAATAAAGGGAACACTTAAACAACACAATGTAACTCCAAGTGTTCCCTTTATTTTTTTGAGCAGTATATTTAAGTGCACTCACTTTGTTAACCGCCACAGGTCCAAAACCCCCAAAGAAAGCTATGCTGCTGTGCAGCTCCGACGGTGCCATACAAATGCATAGGTGCAACCGAGGACACTGTTTTAACCCCGTTTCCCTCGATACGGCTCATTTAATCTTGCGCAGGCAATCGTCTAGTTCCATTCTTTTGACTGACATTTACTCTCCTCCTCCTAGCTCCCCGGGAAGAAGTATGCGCAAGGTTATAATGAGGACGTCGGAGACAAGAACATCTGGCTGAAGTAAACAATGGAGGCACCGTTGTAAAGTTCATTTTTCATTTGTGCACAAAATACTCTGATCTGCCCCGTGGGCAGAGGAAATTGATGTCCATGTCCTACTGCGGAACATCCCATGCTTCTGTTATAGTCTGTGTGCATTAAGGAGAATTATACACCCTAACATGTATCTATTAAAAAACAAGATCCATTTTAAAGTTGGGAAGTTTTTTTCTTCGTAATACATCCCCGGATTAAGTTTAAAAGGTCTTCACTTCAGTAGATGCCAGTTAGCTTCTGATAAAGATCCTAGCTTTCCCCATTATCTAGTCAGCGGCTGTTAATTGTAACCTGACATTCAGTTTCTAGTGTGGCCCCGGTAAAGCAGCCTTAAAGCCAATATTTAAATTACTACTTTAAGAAGTGCCTTGCAAAACTCTCTTGTGATCAGTTTAAAAGGCATTACATTTAATAATCTACTGCAAGCGTAGGCTGTTAGTCAAACTATTAAGTCAAATTGGAACATGTGTATAAAGAACATCAGGGCCAGCCAGTTTTTATTTTATCCAGTAATTTCATCTTGCAATATAGATCACTAGATATATTTGCTGGGAAAACAGTCTCTGCAGGCCTATTCCATCATTAAACATGAGTAGAGTCAACATTTTTTGCTATTCCAAAATAACTTCTGTGTTAATACTGAATTATAATTGATAAATATATTCCAGTTTCAATTTACAATTGTGTCCCCTGTGATTTGAAAATATACAAGTACAAGTTATCAATTGACCCAATTGGCCTTGGGTTATTTGATTGACATACACAAGTACAGTGTCATTAGCATGATTATAATCTATTTATCTATTTATGAACCAGTTGAGTAACGGAAATGGCTCAGCTCATTCACCTGTCTGTAGCTAGTGGTGAAGATGAAAGCGATAGTCAACAATATTAAACTTGTTAAATGGAAGGTAGCTACCCTCAAATTCTTCAGGAGTATAAAGGTGTAAATGAAAACATGGACGGCTCCAGCAGATCTCATAACAGAGGGTTCTCTTTGATCCCAAGTAGCTTCTCCACATCAGTTAGAACTAAAGGATGAAAAATCAAGTCTGGAGTAAATGTTCACTTTGATGCCCTCCTTAACATGGAACTGAAGAAAGATGTAAAAACTAGCATGAGTCTAATGAATGCCTTGGCTGAAACTTTAATCAAATTAGTTTTAGACAGGAGCACTCCACTCCACCTTGCTATCCTTAGTGTGTGGGCAGCAACACTATGACTGCTATAGACACACATCCTAATGCACTTTTTCATGAAGTGCATGCTTCTACATGTACATATTATTTTACAACTGCCTATAAGCCTACAAAGCTAATGCGGTGGGTCTTATGGTCTAATGGATCACAAGGTTTATTGACATGTCCCAAAGAGGACTAGAAAATGGGGGATGGTTGTTCTGTATGGGGTTTACTATGGCAGTTTGGGACCATGGTCACTCCCAAGGACAGGCAGCATGCACTCAGCAGAGAGAAAGAGAGAGAGAGGGTCATCTGCCCTCTGCTAGTTGAAGTGCATTCCTTAGGGGGTAGCCAGCTGACAGTAAGCACTGTCCTTGACCCTCCCCAGGTCCAGAACAGCAGCAACAACAGCCATGCCGGCCGTTTAGTGTATAGGTTCATCAAAAATAATGACAAGTGTGCAGCCAGCCCGGCCCGCTCCCCTGCCCCAGAACTATATGCTTACCCAACAGGATTTTAACAACATCCCACCCACCGCGCACACACGCATACACACACACAAACACACTCATACCCGGTGTGTATTTTACCACCCATTGTTTTTGAGGATTTTTTGCACCAATGCACTGTGTTCCAAACATGGTCTTTTTTCTTGGTCCAGCAGTGATGAATGAAATGACACATGATGTAGCCTCCACACACAACTGGTCAAAATAGGAGGTTACCTTGTCCCTTTTGTGCAGTGCCTAGCGTGAGGTTTTATGTAAAGTGAGCATGTTTCATCCTCTGGAACATACACTATTGAATGCTATTATGTTTCTGAATATTAAAGGTTGAAATGGGACCACACTGCAATAAAAGCGGATTTGTTCATCCATATCAGAGCTCTGCAGTTTAAGCACAATGCATATGGAGATAAGGACTCATTATTTTTTCAAGATTGCATCTTTTCTTCAGCTTTTCTTTCTTTAAGTTTTTTTTATTGTACATTGTTGTTGTTTTTCATTGGTTATTACGGGCTGAATGGAATGTTTGGCCAAACCCTCTTCACACGGTTTCTGCTCCTTCAGATAAATTATTCATTTCTGCTTCCTTTTGTCGGCTAGAGGGGCCCCCTTGTTGTTCTAATCAAGTGTTGATTGCCGTTGCTGATAGCTGCCCACACCAGGCTCAATAGCTGAGTGCGCACGAGAGACGAAGGGAATTCTCCAATTACTCAGAGCCCGCTACCAGATCTCAGCGCTGATATCGCCAGGCAATTCTTTGCCATGGACATTAAATGCTAAATAGGTTATTATTCAAAGGACGTCCTACGGACATTGTGACTCCACCACGTGGGTCCCTCCCTCTCACGAAACGTAGTCATATAAACGAATGTAAATAATACACTCACACACTATATGGGATGACTTTGTTTTGTCGGGTGAATTTCAATTTTAGACGCAGTCAATAAAATAGAGTGATTATCAAAGCTGTGTAGTTAAGATTCAAGATCAGGTGAACAAAGAGCAAAAACAGCAGATGAGAGCAAGAAGCAAAAAAAAAAAATCCTCACCATTGCGATGTTGCATTTAACACACCTTTGACACTGATTGACAGGCTAGATGGATTGGTCAGATATTAGAGGAGCAGTCTAAAATCGAAATTGGCTCAAACAGAGGCAAGTGACGTCAACTCCCAGATATTCTCATAGCACATTTCACTCAATAATAGCTGACGGATGGCTATGGTATTTCTAACAAATAACAGTCAAATAGCCTAATATATCTTAAATCTTACCTACAGCATCTTTAATGGCAAAATATTTTGACCTTTATTTATACTATGTTACACCTTGCCTGTGGGGATGAGTAAGCTCTATACTCTTATAAATGGGTATGGGAAAGGGTGAGGTAAAGCCTATTGGCATTTTGTCCTTCTCAGATATAGATCTATTATCTCTATATGGTTCAAAACAAATCATGTTCACTAGCTGTGTAAATTAAAAAGAAATTACTGTCATGCACAAATTGGAACTAAGTGGGTAGATTCCATTTGGATCAGGATACAGATTTATAACTGGCTTTAAGAACAGCTGTTTCAGAACAGTTATTAGTTAAAGTCAGACATATTGACTTTGAGCCATTACACTTGAATAAAATAAATAAAATACATTTGTTTCCACCAGGTACTTCAGTGTGGAGTGTGGATTAGTGTGGAGCTCCAATCCGATCTATTAATTTCAGCAGTGTAAGGTACACCGATATGTGTATATATGTATATACAATATTTTCTATCAAAGACATCTGGCATGCCTTTATGTGTCAAAACATCAAATGAGTCACGCCGTGTTGAAGACGCCATGTTTAGAGGATCGTTGCCTCTGTTGGAGAGTTGAAGTTGTGGAGGCTGTGTTTTGTGTCATGTTTCTGGAAAACATCACCATGGTAGATCAGTGCTGCTGTATCAATAACTGCCATGGTAGGTTACACCATCGTTCAGGGATAAAGCTGAACAATGGAATACATTTCGTTCACCTGTCCTACGTGGAAAAATCAGTGCGGTATGGTCGACTTTCCTCACAAGATGGCACCCCGTCCCAACATGCAACACGTGACTCACCTTCACATTCCCTATAGTTCATTTTATACTCGAGATCACTTGATTTTCCTCACCAGCCTCTGGGCAATCATGCTTGCTGCACCTGTGACCATTATGGATAAGTGGTTTAAAAAGGCACACCTCGTTAGTCTTGGAGTATCTGACACATTTGTAACAATATTACCTAGTGGACGTCGTGGTGGGTGTAGTTCCATCTGATTATAGCCTCTACTTTAGAAATACTAATAAAAATGTGCATTGTATGGTATTCACTTGAATATGCTGTGGGAAGTCCTTGGCTCCCTGACACACTGAACTAACACTGAGCATGATGGATCTGTAATCCATTGGCTTTGACTGACACATACAATTCCTATTTCTTACCCAGAGGAACCTCACAGACCTTTAAGGTATTACAGGACATTAAAGGATTTATTGATGACGTGCTTAATGCTCAGCTCAAGCTGCGATATGGACTCAGTCGATGGGCAGTTCTAGATAGACATGTTGCATACGAAACACAGATAGCATCAAGCAAATGATCACCAGTCACTGACTTCACTCACTCGCTATATCTATTCAGTGAGGAGCAGCAGTAGTGGCGAGCGAGCAAAGCAAGTCAATAGTGAACACTGGAGGACTATTTACTGGAGGACTGCAACGCAAAAACAAATCTCAGTTTCAAAAGGGGGCACTCTTGCACCATCAAAGTAATGAGTTCATTTTTCTCTCCGTTTGAACACATTCAAAAGAAGAAAAAAAAAACAATATTTTGATGGTTTATAGTTTAGGTCGATGTTTTTGTCTCATGGGTATTTGGTGGAAGATTTTGAGTGCTCTAGGGGTCTAGATTTTTTAAGCGGGGGGGAGGGGGGGTTGTCCAACAGTTACCATTTTCCTGAAAAATATTACTTATCATCATTGGAGAAAAATCTAGAACGTCAGTTCTAAAACGTAGATGGCAGGAACATCTGAGGCAATGTCCTGGTTTTCGTTGTTTCACAGCAACACCATCAATCAAGCAGCGATACAAGCCCGAAGTATTTTTGACAAACATCTGTCGCCGGCATTTGATTGAGAGTCCCTAGCCATCATAGTAAGGTTTAGTTTGATCGCTATTCATGAAATGTAGAAGCCATTTCTGATGGATTGGAAACAAAATCTCGATTGTTTGCTGTCCTGGCTCCACAATGGTGGAAATAGCTACCAACTGACATCAGGACAACAACAGAAACCTTGCACATCTTCGAGAGAGAGAGGAGAGAGAGAGAGAGAGAGAGAGAGAGAGAGAGAGAGAGAGAGAGAGAGAGAGAGAGAGAGAGAGAGAGAGAGAGAACAGACAACAAAGCATGCACTCCAAACAACTTTTGACCCTTTTTTAGAAAAGATGGGTTGGGATTTAAATCATTGCTAGAAATGATTACCCATTGTGACAAAAATAAACATAAGAATATAATTTTTTGATCTTGTGAATGTTCACACTCCCATAGTCCTTGTCCTTCTCATAAACAACTAACTGTTTTCCGCATAGCATTGCAGGTAAAGTCTGTTTGTTTAGCTCTGTTGGCTAATATACGTGTGCTGTTGGCCAACATTGTAAAGTCTTAATAACAGCCAGACCTGACACAGACACACAGTTGATTCAGGCACTAAGCCTCGGGTGGAAAGCTGAAGTGCTAACTCTGTAGCAGGGAACCTGAGACTTAAGTTGAGCCAGGGTCTCCGGAGCTGCCACAGTAGCCAGTAATATGCCAGAGTACTGATCTTTTTGTACTGCGTCTGTATGTAAGGTCTTAAAACAATGATCATTTTAATGGAGAACAGTAGCAGGATATTAATGTTGATTCAAACAGGTACAATCTGCTGCACAGGTGAAATACCACATAATGCAAACTCTGATTCGAGTTAATTCTTTAATACTTCTCAGATTGTTATACTATTATCTTCAGGAAGATGGGGAAATTTGCCTTAGCTGCCTTGCCACTTCAACCAGCAGCACTGATTATGATTATTATTAGTCGCATGATCATACAAGTACAATGGTGTTGTATCTTTTTCAGATTCACCAAATACATTTGAAATACATTAACAAGGTGCAAAAGGCAAGTGTGATTGAGACATAGAGTTTGTTTTAAGCCTCATAAACATCCTGTGATGGCGCTTCATGTGTAGGACCTGTGTGTGTTGATTGTTACTCTCATGCCTTTCAGAAGTGCACACATTTCCATTAATTCCCTTAATCCTCATTCCTAATCATCACTATGCATACATGGCTTCCTTCGAAGAGGCATAGTAATGAAACAGGCTCACATCCACAGCCATTCTGTCAAAGTTCTCACGGAGGTTGTGTGAGTGAAAGACAGTTGTCAGAATTATACTTTTTCTCTCCACCATAAAAACATGTTATTGTGGTATTTCATTGCTGCTGCAAAGCCATATGCTAAGTAACAACATCACAACAAACTTTCATTTGTAGTTTATTTATATTCGCCGTGCACGGGTTCCTGTTTAATCAGAGATGCATAGAGGGCGGACTCAGGAAAACAACAATGCAAACACGATGACAGTGCCTGTCAGAGCTGGGTAGAGTAGTTCTGACTCTATGCTTCCGCCGTAGCTCCACAGCACTGCACACACATGTCAGTCTGTGAGGCGTTTGAAAAGAAAATATTACAACCAACGACAGATGGCGTGCCGGGAATGGGGCGGGGCTTTGGATACGATTGGAGCTATCTTCATCAACATCATCATCATCTTAATAAGCCAATCATAGATACTGACAAGAAATGCGGGACAGGGGCCCAGGAGATTGTTTGATTGATGTATTAGGATCTCCAGCTGTTATTGTGTGTGTGTGTGTGTGTGTGTGTGTGTGTGTGTGTGTGTGGAGGTGTTTGAGCTAATCAGGATATGGGAGGTGTCACTGCCTTTCCAGTTACGGCCACAGCACTTTTCACATGGTTGGAGTCCTCCTGTGACAATCGAGGCCCGCGGGCGCTCCACTTCAACTCCCACCTGAATTGACTCTGTCTGTGGTTAAGTCTCCCTGAAGTTTACCAGTGCATGTTTCATACTTTGTTTGTGGACAACTGCACACACACTGAGATCCAAACACAAAAGCACAGAGCCATCCATGCCATTGATGCTAGAGATGAGCGCTGGCTTTAGATTGAGGTGTAGTTGCTATATTGGAATTATTAACAAGATCAAAAGAAATAGCAATAGGTTTCATTACAAGCCATTAACAAATTGTTGAATGTACATACTTCTACACTCATATAATAGCATATCATTTACTATCGTCTACATGCGACATCTGTCTCAGCAAAACTTACTATATAATAATATCCTTGGGTCAGATAACAGTGTACATATATCTGCTGTGAGTATAAAATGAACAGTTATTATCATCACCAGTAACATTGAGGGCCTCCATATATGTCACAAAGGGTTGTGGCGCCCTCCCAGTCCCAGCCTCTACAACAGAGGAAAAAGGGGGCAGAATTAATGGATTGTGTACAACGACAGAAGAGCGAAAGGGGCATCCTTTGTTGTTCTACTCGAGGACATGTGACAGAAAAAAGGCTTATTATCAACACAGATGCTACTGTTACTGTACAGCTGTTTTGTCATTACCACTGACAGCCCTATAAGAGGCCCAGGACAGGGGCCTTCTCACCAAATCAACCCGGTGAGGGCCCCCCCGTGTCGGGACCCACCCAGGACAGCCGCCCCCTGTAGATGCAGCACAGGCAGCTAGGTGTGACGTAGTGGCAGAGGACGGCCCACCTCTGCTTCTACTGCTCATGGGCTCCATGGGGGCCAGCTGACAGGAAGAAGGGAGCAGCTATCCGGGGGCCTGGAGCTGCCAAGAGGGCATGTAGCCCTGCCCCCTGTATGGTGCCCTTCTGCTGGGGAGGCGAGACATGTAGGCAACATGCCATGCTGGCTCAGCACATGAAGACCATGCTCAAAAATGGTTGGTTTTCCAGTGCCTTAGTTTGAAACTAGTCTTGGTAGTCTTATAGTGTTGTTTGATTTATGAATGAACGTTTAGTTTATATTTTGGTTTATTTGTTCTGTCTCTATGTAAGTTGTTTTAACAGGATACTAATGTTGATTCAAACAGGTACAATCTTCCGCGCAGTTGGAATACCACTTAATGCAAACTGTGATTTGAGTTAATCCTTTAATATTTCTCAGATTGTTATACTATTATTTTTAGGAAGATGAGGAAAGATGGAGTCCGTTCAGACTGCATCTTGGCCCATGAAAAATTATACAAAAACATGTTTATCTTGTTTCTGTAATGTAGCTGTTGAAACTGTTTGCTTATTTGATACATTTAATGTAATCTCATGATTCTTACAATTTCTGGGTTGTTTCTCCATGGTTGAATGCACTTATTGTAAATTGCTATGGATTAAAGCATCAGCTAAATAAATGCACAGTTATGTTCATTACTGTTGTAGAGTGGGATATGACCACTAGGGACAGTAGTGCCATTGTTGGGCACAGGAACTTACCGCTCTCTCCCCTGAGTTAGAAGTTGATGTATGGTTGCTTTCAATAAAGAGTCATGAGCAAAGTCTGTGCCAGTCCAGTTACTAGTTAGTATTTCCAATATACTACAATTACGAAATACAATCTGTAAGATCTGTAAAATTCTGTAGACAGTGGCCCGTTCAAAGTGTACCTGGATGAGGCATACCTGACCTAAGATGTCTCCCCCAGCCTCATAGAGCAGCAGCCTGACTGCTTTTTCAGGTAGGGCCAGCAGAGTTTAGTCGTTAGGAACCCAAATGTCCACCTAAAGTCTTCCACTAGGCCTCGCTGTGCAAGATACCTTACCCTTACCTACTCCTCATAACATGTATCATCAACAATAACAACAACAACAACAACAACAACAACTCGCTTTGGATGAAGGCATCTGCTTACTAGTGAATAGTAAGTACTGGTGGAGGCTTGTGTACAGAAATATACATGTGATCCACATATTATCTGACTATACACATTTACAACAGTATCCTTCAATACCACTTTATGGTTTGTGATGTTATTCGTTGAGCCATATTGCCTGTTGTGTATCGTTTCTTGACAACTTAACTGCTACATGAACTCAGCCTAGTAGTCTCCTGACATTAAAAACATTTAGTCAGGAATGAACCAACAGCACAGGGTTTGGGGTTATGTTGCCTCAGCAGAAATGATCAGCTATACACACACACACACACACACACACACACACACACACACACAGAGACACACACAGACACGTGCACACACACACACAAACACACACACGAACACACACAGAAAAATGACAACATCCATTTATCTTTTCTGTCTTTCTTTCGTCCTGGGGGTCAGTGGCCATCGGGGTGTCTCGTCACCCCAATGACACCGGCTACAAAATGACCATCCTGAGGTCTCTAAGAAGAGTATTTCTCTTCAGGCCCCGGAGCTTAAAGAGACTTCACGCAACAATAAAACCCCATATCTATATATTTGCACTTTCTTACCCTCTGTAAGGGACTTATGTTTAACTGCATATATGCATGTTTCCATATGTGTGTTGTGTATGTATGTAGTCTATGATTACCATGTGTGGATGTGTTGAGCAGTGCTCCACACAGGAGCCCTCCACCACTTGACTGTACAGGATCTGCAGTGTGGAGGGCACCACAGCCAGGGTCTGCAGCCATAGCTCATGGTGGGTGCCATCTTGACTCAGTGATTTATCTTGTGCTCCTACAGTTTTGATGAAATATGTATAAGTTGTTCTACATGGGGGTAAACCAAGGTGTCTGCTCTCCTTGTCTCCCTCCTGCGCTCACTAGATTATGGAGCCCAGAAATCAAGCCATAGCTTTGGTCCTGACTGAGGTGAGGGATTTCACAACAACAAGTCAAACAATTAGCTACAGCATATTTACTGTAATTATTTTCACAGTTAACATTTTGTCATTTAGCAGATGCTTTATCTGGAGCGACTTACAAGTTGAGGCTGATAGCATTTGAAGCATAAAATCTAAATTGGATCAGCAAAAAAAAAAAGTTATAGGGCTACACAGCCTATAGTTTGAAACAACCATAACACCTGGATAGAGTGCAGAGCAGCCATATGAATCAGAAATACATGGTTTGTGATAATAACACCTGTTGTTTCGTAGTTGGCCTCTTGGTTCTCCATCTCCTCTAGTTTATCCCTCGCTCTTCAATCAGTCTTGTTAGCGTGCTGATCCTCCATCTTGATCAGGTTCTCTCACCGCTGGAGCCTTCAAGATGAAGTAATCCCTCTCCCTCCTCCTCTCTCCCTCTCTTTCTCTCTTACCTTCCCTCTCTCTCTCTCTGTCTCTCCTTCTCCCTCTATCTCTCTCTGTCTCTCCTTCTCCCTCTATCTCTCTCTGTCTCTGTCTCTCTCTTGCATTCCCTCTCTCGCTCTCTGTCCTTTATTGTCCTTCACAATTTTGAGCTCCTGACAGTGACTGTATAATTCATACAGAGCCCCCTTGATAGTTACATTAGGATTGCCCAATTTACATTAAGGTAGTGGATACAGAGAGAGAGGGAGAGAGACAGAGACAGAGAGACAGAGAGCAAGATAAAGAGAGATAGAGTGAGAGAGTCCTCCAAAGTCCTCCAAACACTTGACAGTGATAAGTAATAACAATCAGACATTTGTGAAACATGAGGCAAGATGTGAATGTACAGGAAATGTACTCATAAGCCCAAAGCAAATGGCCGTGTCGGAGCGCGAAATAATGTTTTTGATTTCCGCTTCCAAAATAGACACGGAAATTGTGAGTCCTATTTAAAGCGACTGAGAAAACACTGTACACACTACATTTGTGCTTTGTGTGCACACATGCACACACATACACACACACACACACACACACACACACACACACACACTCAAACAGACACACCTGCATGTACACATGCACACACACCCAACACACACACACACACACACACACACACACACACACACACACACACACACACACAAATATATACACTGGGTGCTGTGTGAGTTCAAATTGAGAGCAGTGTTGGTTACTCAGCATTTTGGGTCTCTTGTGGATTTGACATATAACACAGGACATTACATCAGTGACAGAGTCTGTCCTGATGGGAGGAAGAACAGACCAACTGACAGGCGGCTGGCTTTCATAAAACAACTAGGCTGTCTGTCTGTCCTCTGAGACTGCCGATACTGTATGTGCACTTCTACAAGCCGATAGGTAATATGATGAATCACATAAAATGTGCATGAACATTAGATGACGATGAACACATTGACAAAAATACACTGCTTTCATCCAATGAAATGTGTGTAGCCTATAAACATAGTACAAAGTAGCGTGCCTAAAGTAAAATGCTTCAACAGAACGGTTCTCATGTTGTTCTCATGGAGGTATCAATAGCTGTTGCATTGTTCACTATGAATATTGTACATTTAAAAATGGGTCATGTTTAATTCTTTCCAAGATGGAAGAAGATGGAAGCTTGAGAAAGTGCTCAGCACAGCAGATATTCACATGGGAAACTGCCAAAGAGCCCAGGGCCTCTCAGCTATTTTTTAAAGTGTGCTCAATGAGGCATTGGTTTTCAGTGTTTACACCTCTAAGGGGAAGTGAAGATAGGGCTAAAACTATGTCAATGTGAACTGGGCTATTTCTTTTATGTTTCCACACTAGGAAATTATGCATTAGGATTAAGGTCAAATCGTCACTTACTTCATAACTTTTTATTTTTTCTGAGATGCCTCCCGATGATCTTAATGTTTCACACAATTACATCACAACGCTAACATGGTTTTCTCCAGGGTATAGCAATTCTGATATGTTTTAATGTTTAATTGTCATGAAATGTTTAAGTGCCCTGTAGGCTGTTCTTATTTATTCATCATAGAACATCCTTTAGTACTTTAACTTTAATTACATTCTAATTGAGCAATACAGTTAGGAAAGTGTTTTTAATCACGTGCCTGTTTGTTACATTTAGCTTAATAGAGGCGATACTTCTGTAGCCTTTCCACTGTTTCCTTCCTTTTGAGAACTGGATCTAAATATAAATGCAGATCATCAAACAACCCTGATTTACTTAAAAAATAAAATAATAAAATAATAATGATAAAAAATTATATATATATTCTGTACAAATGTTTGTTGTTGTTAATATCTAATAAGGTGACACAACAGTTTTTCCCATGTTTCAGCACTTCATGTAATTTGGAGTCTACATTTGGGTTCCCGATGGTGGTTTAATTTTAGCGTCCGTACTGGAATTGCCAAGGACATGGGAGTCAGGCCATGGAGGAATTGCTTAGGCCCAGGATACAAGCCAGAAAGCCATCACTGATCTAACTCCAGTAATAGTAGCTGACTCGAGTGTGGAGGATTCAGCTGCGACAGCAACAGAGCAGTACACCTGCGACACATTTTCCCTCCATGTATTAGTAGCAATATTAATAGTAGTTGTAGTAGTAATAGTAGTAGTAGTAGTAGTAGTAGTAGTAGTAGTAGTAGTAGTAGTAGTAGTAGTAGTAGTAGTAGTAGTAGTAGTAGTAGTAGTAGTAGTAGTAGTAGTAGCATTAGCATTGGCAGTAGTAGTAGTAGTACCAGTAGTTGAAGCAGTAGCTGTGTGACTTTGAGTAGTTGTTAGGAAGTGAGCATTATATACAGGTCCTAATGGTCAGGAGATCTCCCAGAATGCAGTCTGTTGTGCTGGCCAGTGGGAGAGGATGGGTGGGGGGAGGGCAGGTCTGTTAGGGTGAGAAACATAAATGGAGGCAAGGCAGCCATATCATCAATGTCAGCATGCCTGGGTGCAAGGGTATGATGTCAGGGTAGAAGACGAGTGGGGGACTGGTAGGAAGCAGAGCGGAATCGAAGAGAGAGAGAGAAAGAGAGAGTGAGAGAGTGAGAGAGACACACACACATCAAACTATCACCGCAGAGACTAATTGAGCTGTGATAAGAGACTACAACAAATCGACAGACTATAATGATCAAGAACAAATCATAGACTATAATCATTGGTTTTAGGTTCAGATACATTCTACCACAAGATTTATTTCCCATGGTTGAGAATGGGCTTCATTAAAATATAGGCCCTGATACCTGTCTGTTTCTTTATAAGTAATGATATCCTGGAATTGATAAGAGACATGGATGCAGCAATAACTAATCTCCTCGCTTTGAGGTTCACTAATGGAAACATGGTCACAGCCAGAAATGTGAGTTTTCCCATATTCATCTTTAAGGGAAATTCAATTGTAGTCAGACATGCCTAAGTCAACACCAGTGTTGTGGTGTTTCTGTCATAGACTGTTTACAAAAATAGCACACGGCTCCTTGTGTCGGTTTAGTGCCATCTGAAATTATTTTGGGATTACTAAATCCAAACTTTATAATGACAGTTGATGCCAACCTCGCTTGTACTTTTCACTGAGCAGGAAGGAAAGTTTGAACTGAAATTACAGGAGCAGTAGAGTGAGGGGGCTGGGGATGAAACCTAACATCTGTGTGGTATGATTTGAGACATCGGTGAGATTTGAGAGGAAGGAAAATAGCCTTGGAAACAGATGGGGTTCTTTAACTTCCTCAGCGTCAGGTGAAAACAAGGGGAAATAGTTTTCACAACACATCAGACTAACATTCTCAAGAATGTGATTGATTTGACGACGTTCGGATTTGGTTTGAATGTCATACATTATATGATTGGTTGAAAAGTTGAGATTTCAACTGTTCATCACTACCAAATACAAATTCAGTTATGTTCATTACATTTTAAATAACAAATTCATAAGACCATGTCAATCGAAGTCATTAGAATCCATTCTAGTGCTATATTTGCTAGACAGACTCAGTCGATTAGGAACAATATAAAATAGTATTGCTTTTGGTTGTTACATCTTTTTACTACCCATATCCTTTTAAAACATACAAATAAGAATGTTAAGATTATGAATAAAGCTTTTGAAGTTGTTGGAGAAAGGATTATGGGCAGAGGGCAGTGTGGTGGAAAAATGACTTCAGGCCCTAGCCACGAGTTGTATAATTTGCTACGACAGCAGTGTTTTTTTTTTTTTTCACGGTAGTTGTGGCATTAATCATTTTAGCCCACCATGCTTTATGCGACTGTATGCGATAGATACCACAATTATACTACACATCGTCTAAGGCGAGGGATGAAGCACATGGAAATCAAGCCAACAGCTTTATTACCAGAAGTCATGAGAGACACACGTTCTAAATGTATAATACACATTTTAAATGTTTATTATTTATAGGACCCAGATCCAAGGTAATTGAGCCGTCTCGAGAGTATTTGTCAAGCTTGTGAACACAGAAATCGCAACAGCTGTGATTACTGTGTACACAAGTACACACGCGTCCAATACATGCTCATAATCTTGAACTTTTTCAAGAATATCGATTAATCAAATTACAGTTTTAGAGGCTTTGCAAACGGTCAAACCACCTACATCTCTGTAAAATTAAAAGTAGTAATATTTTCTCCTTTGCAGAACTTGGAAAGGTTGGAAGAAAAAGACTTGCTGTGCTTCTGTAAAGGTTAGCATTAGTGTGTTAAGGTGAGCTTCTATAAGGAAACTCATTCAAGTGTTTGCAACTGCACAGCCCAATGTGGTAATGGCGTCATTTGCATATCTCGTATAAACATTGGCTTGAGTTTGGGGACCTCGATTTAAATATAAAAATCATTAAAATATCGCAATGTTTGGCCGGCACATTTTTTTCTCCTTATGGTTATATTTAGCGCAGTGAACTTCATTAGGTACATTGTATAAAAGTTGTGTATTCACCACCGTGTAGAGAACCTTGGCTCGTAAAGCCAGCGTTTTCCTCTAATTCTTCAGGGACACGGGAACGTTAATAGCCCCCGACTGGTGCACTCTCTCAAGCTTGCGTGAAGCGTATTTAGATGTTATCCTTGGTAACAAGTCCCTTTCAACACCTGTTCCACTTGGCATGATGTATGCACATGAGTCATCGCCAAGGCAACTAAGCAGAGTACAGCCAGTGGTGTTGAGAAAAGCAGATTTGACATCTTTCATATCCAGCAGAGGCCTGTGCCCTGGAAGCGTTGCGTAGCTCGATTGCGTCTAACATCTTCATTTATGGAGCCCTTAATAGTTATATTAAGTCAATGCAAATGAAGGCGCTCGCCCAGCAGAAATCGTCATTTGCCTCAAAACAGGATTTGAAACTTCTGGCCGTGACCTTACATCCTGGCTTCTATTGCAAGCATGTATATTTATAACGACAGCACAGTCGGATATTTCCAGAAAAAAAAAAAAGGCCTGCGCTGGTGGGATAAGCATTTGGAATAAGTTTTGAATAGGGTTTAGAAAAAAAATCGTATTATTCTTATACATTGTGGAAAGAAGAAGGACTGAAAAATGACTTAAGGGAATCTGTAGAAATCCAGTTAATTTGCTCCATGGCCAAAATTAAGCATGCGGCTTTCATAAATTACCATTTCATTAGGATTCGGAGGGAAAACAGGTTTAAATATTCATGTCTTCCACGGTACTCTGGCCCTGTCGCTGATTAGATTTTAATTACATGACTTTGTCTTAAACAAATGGGGGGTGGCAGCATAAAGGCCTATTTGTCTTTGCTGATAATAGGCGCACCTGAACCTGGGCTCCTATTGAAAGGAATGTATCATTCTTCCACAGCAGTTAAATAATGAAATAAGGCCGCCGGCTGGCGCCCGGCCTCATTTTGTTTACCCTGTTGGACAAGGAACGAAATGGAATCCGGGCTCTCCATAACTGAACCCAGTAGACACGATTTCACACTTAGGGTGTCGGGAGTCCTCGGCTCCTCCTCCTCCTCCTCCTCCTCCTTCTGTCGAGTGTTTCACCTCACCTCTTATCTCTCCTGCCCCGCACCCTGATTCCTAAATGTTATTGCTTTTCACAGCTCCTCACCAGCTCCATGGCCAGCTGAAGGTCAACAGTTACTTCACAGCCGTGAGTGTGCTGGCGAGGTGCGCGGCGAGATAGAAACAGAGAGAGAGACAGAGAGAGAGGTAGAGAGAGCAATAGAGAGAGAATGAGGGCCAGCCAGGGGATGTTCATGTAGCACTTAGGAGTGTATATCGCATTGTTTGTGTGTGTGTGTGTGTGTGTGTGTGTGTGTTTGTGTGTGTAGGCGTGCATTGCACCAATATGCACTTCCACGCATGTGTACCTGTGAAAAGGGGCTCCACTCGGGGTGACTTGCAGCTCATTGTGATCCAGAGACGTGTTTTATTTCATTGTTTATTTATATGTATACCTGCCTTTTGCTGGTACATGCTTGCTGTGCACTTTACCACACAGCACCGGGGAAACGACTTCACAAGCAGCACCCCCCCCCCACCCTCGACACAGTGAGGTTTCTCTGCTGGGCTGAGGGTCAGCAGCACCATAGTGAGCACACAATGAAAGATGATGATTCTAGTCTCTCCCCGGGCCGCCAACGGGTCCGACTGCCTAAGTGGCAGCCCCCATGGGGGGTCCAACCCACAGCGAGAGGCCCCGCATTCCGGGTTTATATATAAACTATGTTGACACTAAAGGAGGGGAAAGAACATGCTGCTGTTGGTCCGTACACCATTTGTAAATCAATAACGACCGAGTGTGTCGTCGGGGAGGGGGGGGGGGGGGGGGGGGGGGTTACACATCTCCTGGTTGGCGTTGTAGTGCAGTGGTGACAATACATGCATGCAGATTGATTTCCTGGAACATAGATAGAGAGACATAGACATATAGATGGATAGAGACAGAAGGCGGGGGAGAGGTAGAGCGTAAACAACCTCAGCATACGTCTCATTACTTGGCTTCCACAGATAAATAATGCACATTCTGTTACCCCCTGTGCCTGTTTTTCTCTTATAGGAGGACTAACTCCAATGAAGCGCTCACATTCTCAATTAGAAGTCTTAAAAAATAAAGACGAATGAATACATAAAAGTCTGTTTTCAAGGAACATTACACCGCGCGGACACGCCTTATCTCGCCGTATGCCTGTGAGGAAGGGCAGCGTAATGATCCCAGATAGAGATCTCAGAAAAATCTGGAAGCCGGTTGTTGTTTTTTTGCCCACGTAAGCAGCATGCGATCCCTCGCGGCCCTCTCCATCTCCCCCCAAGCCCGACCAGACCATCCATGATAATTCACATTTGGCTAAAAGCCCCGTAAACTACCGCTGCTGACTCCATGTTGTTATGTTTCCGCACACTCTTCCGCTATTAGTATTTACCGCTGTTTGGTCATTTAGGAGAGGCTGTTAACCAAAGCGACTTACAGTGGATACCGATGCAGGTCGTTAAGGAGCTCGGAGGGGAGAACGCATCCCGCTCAAGGATGTTTACACGCAAGTGAAGGACGATGGGGGATTGAACCCAGAACCCCTCTCTTACGTTCCACCACTTAATGCCCCCCCCCGTAAGGAACGCAAACCAGATGAGTTATGAGTATCTTGGTTCTTACATGTGTCTCCTGCCAGTGGGGGTTTTCTTGTATGACTCATACTCAAACAATTATAAACATACGCACAATTACACACACACAAAATTACACACACACCCTCTCCCCTCCGCCCTTTTTTTAAACAGCATAATTGTTTTCTTCTTTTGTTTGCTACCAAACAGATTGTGATGTATCAATCGCCAACCACAATCAATAACCTACAACGATAATCAGGGAGGAAAGGGATTATTCGAAAACACAGCGTCACTTTGAAAACAAGGAAACCCGATGTGTTGCTCAGAGCTCAGTGTTCATGTTGCACACAGAGTGTATTCACTGTGCGGTACACCTATTAAACACTTAACACACACACACACACACACACAATTAAACACACACACACACACACGTCTATTGTTGTTGCTTCTCGCTGTTTGTGCCTGTCCCCACTCCCTCCTGTCCTGCCAGACACCTCAGATCAGGAACAGCTCAGGTGTAAATTAGGGTGTTTATTAGGAGTAATTAATGGAGTGCAAGCAGTGCAAGAGTGCAAGCATATATATATATGCTTATATAGGTGAGATGGGAAGGAAGGATTGGAGGCAGTATGGTCCATTGATCAAATGCAGAAAAAATTAAGGACATTTACACAAATCAAGACGTAAATCAAAGAAAATTGTTTAAAGAAACACAAGAATCTAACAACAAACTGTAACTGCATATATTGGGACATGGGTTCAGGTGAAGGGAGGTGCAGAGTGGAACGAATACCATGTGGCCCCATCACAAGCACATTCAACACAAGCAACGCCACGTCTACTTCCGACAGCCCTGCCATCAGCAACCAAGCAACCAAGTAACCAAGTAAGCAGGTGGATCTTTCCCCATTCTGGCCAAAAGCAGAGCTGCCATTGTGTTGTTTACAATCACATCTGTAGATCCAAGGAAAAATCATACCATTAATCTCATTTGTGTTGATGTGTGTGGATGTGTGTGTGTGTGTGTGTGTGTGTGTGTGTGTATGTGTGTGTATGTGTGGGCGGAGGTTGAGGTGAGCGGGTTCCTGGAGCAGTCATCACACTACATTGTCTAGAAATGGTACTTGCGTAATAGCAAAAAATAGCAAGCTGTGCTGTTAGCCCCTGATCTCATAGGGAGCAGCAGAAAGCCTTTATGCGTGTTTGTCACTAGCATCAAGTATTGTCCTGCGTTGCCACCAAGGGTTTCTGGGCACTTGAGGTTGATGTAGAGCAGTGTGAAAACTGCGGCCATATATTTCCAAAAATATATAATGGCATCCATTCAGACTACGGAGGAGAAATATCCTTAATGGAATCTCTGCTCCTCCTACCCTATAGCCCCGTTCCTGGAACTGGCAAGTGGACAGGGAAAATTGGTCTTCCATCATGAAATATCCCAAAGTAGATTAATGACTATAACTTTTCTTCGAATTATTGTGCCCTTAGGGGACTTTGCAGGGCTGACGTAATTGGCCACCTCCAAACAAACTGATCATGATCGTATCACAGGCAGATTCGGCATTTGCATGCCCAAAGCACCCACATAATACACACAAAATAAGTAATTTTTACTTTAAATATATATATAATATACATATTTATATACTAAATATATATTCACAAAAATGCACTGCATGCTGAATATCTCAGCACATGTGGGGGAACGAATATGAAGGAAAGAAATATATTCCGCTTAATATGATGAGAAATCAATTGTGGCGTATAGTTGAGTAAGATATATACTTTCACAAGTATGTATGTGTCTGTTGAGAATTATATTTTTGAATGTCTTTCAATAAGATAACGTGTTACTTTACATCCAATCCCATGGTAAAATAGTCAATGGGGTGGACATATGTTGCAATTTGTTATCATGCACAAATTGTTGTGTTCTTTTAAAGCAAATCATATTTTCAGGGAATTTCAAAGGTAAAACAATACATAGATAGATATCTAATTGTGTGTTTTTATATCATGCTAAGTTTTTTATATATATAATGTCATCTCGCATGGTGCTAAAGTAACTAAAAAACAAATCTTTGGTAAGAGCCTTGAGATGGCTCACTAGAAAGCTGTTAAATAGAATCAATGATGCACTGTGTTTGTTTTTAGATGACAACAACAAACAAATGAAAGGCACACTACTGCGTGTAAATATCATAAACGAGCCGCACACGCCACACTTGTAACAGAGGAAAGGTGTGCATAATGTGATCCATCAGATAAATAATATCAAAGCATATAATAAAAGAAAACTCCAAACAAACAAATCACAAGGCCCTTTTTCATGATCTGTGCTTCGAAAAAATATTAAATCCTTTGAACGATGAATGGATGACATCTCTTGTGATTTGAAGGTTTTATCTCAACAGATACCCATATCATAATATCAGCACCAATTTGCTTGAAAAATGTTTCTTAGATAAACCATCCAACAGGGAGCGTGTTCAGGCGACTAGGGCATTTTCTCTGGTAAGATATGGAGATTGTGTTCAGCGATGCAGCACCAGATAGGTGTAGGTGTCTGTTTGTGTGTGTGTGTGTGTGTGTGTGTGTGTGTGTGTGTGTGTGTGTGTGTGTGTGTGTGTGTGTGTCAGCATGGTGGTTACACCTACAGCCAATGGATGGTTGGTGGTATTGGACTTGGAGGGGTCTGTAACCTCAGTCCTGGCCAATCAACCGATTGAAACGACCCTGCATGCTGAACATAGCCATATTCCACAGGAAATACATTGGATTGTAAACATCGAATAACATAATCGTAATGTTAGCAAATGTACATTTAGGTAATATTGAGACCTTTACAAGCCCACCCAGCTTACTAAATCGAAAAAAGCTACCAACAAACAGCAAGTAGCACAATGCACCTGTGGGACAGACATCATTCATTGACGGATCGCTCAAGGTCGAGCAAAGTCGACACCCAATCTCATGGTAAAACTCTCAGTCCTGACCACTAATTCTAGTCCATTTTAAATATATAAAGTTTTGCTCAAAATGGTTTGATGCCAAAACAGGCTAAGTGACCTTTTGTGCACAGTTGCCAGAAGATAATGGCCTGCCTTTAATATATCCCTTTACGTGTATGTTTAAAGCGGCCCTAATAAATTTCTGACCGGTATAAAGACGGAGAGGAGATGGAGGACGACACTCCAGAGAACAGTTGCTTTTCTCTACAAAGTAATCTAGTAAACAAACACATCAGCAGTGATTTAATTTCAACTTCTGCTCCCTCATGACCCTGTTTCTGCAGTGCTGGTTTTTGTGTCCAATGAAATTTAAATGTATCGTCTTTGTAGCAAACAGTAACACAACTTTGAGAGATGTGTTCTGAAATAAATGTAGTTCCTCTTTTATCATTTATATTCGGTCTGCCCTACATTCATTACAATCAATATAGATGTCTACTTTTACTTTTTACTGGGTTGAAAAAATGGTTAATATTGTAGTCACGAACAGGGATTTTACAAAGTTTTTATTTTCCTTATTTCATTTGCTTTCGTATTCATTTGTAACGTTCTGCCAAATATTTGGATTTAACTCTTTGAATGAACTGATGCAAAATTACCCTTGAATTAAACTGACCATAAACATATGCAGGAAATATGCGATACTGAACCAAGTAATGTAACCTTGATGATGTTACGATTGAACAGGGGGGCCCAAGCGCAGGCGCAGACACAGACAAGGTGGGTTGGATGAAAACCAGAGGTTTATTGCTGGAAGTATGAGGGTAGTAGGTAAAGGAACATGAGGTGGACTGGCAGGGACGGATGACGGAGCAGGGCTGAGGTGGAGGACAAAGCAGATGGATGGGCAGGCAGGCGGATGAGCGCGCGGACGGGAAGGCAGACGGACAGGCAGGTGAGTCGACAATCCTGGAGCAAAAAAGATGACTGAGTTCAAACACACAAGAAAACATGGAACGCGAAACGTATGTGGAAATACGATTTGTAGAAAAGCCGTGACTGCAAACTACCACTGTAGTTGAAACAACGATCTGGCGATGAGTGGGTGAAGAGCAGAAGGTGCAGAAATGCAGAAATGCAGAAGGTTGATGAGCAGGAGATGGATGGCAGGTGGAGCAGGTGAACAGCCAGGGAACAATCAGTGAGCTGCCTCGCCCATTGCACCAGCACACAAACACCATGAGGGGGAGACAAATGGAAGGAACGCTGGGTGACGGCCATGGCCGTAACAGATGGGAACAATAACCCCCAATAATGGCAACCGTAAATGAGAACATTGTGTGGAGTGAGATGAATCATGGTCATGCCAGCCCTCCACTATGTCTGATAATGGCAAAGATGGGAGAAACCCTGGGAGAGAAAATGGCCCTGCTTGACTGTGTCCTAGTCCTTTCTTCAAAAGCTAAAATGAAAATGCCTGCTGGAAGCGTTCTCTGAAAGAACTTGAGCTGAATATGGTATATTCAGCTCGGGCTGGTATCACGCCGCCACAGAGGACGACAGAGTACCAACTCCATCGCCACGCTGCACTTTTATCACGAACAAGGCCATTCAAATGAATTTCCTCTCCTGCCCTCTGCAAATCTCGCTCGCTGCTTGATTATTGTGTGCCTTCACACAGCTTTTTTTTCTCCCCTATTCTATAGAGTATTAAATAAAAACTTCAAGAATGCAATTTGTCTTAAAAAAAAAAAAAGCCCACCCTGCATTAAACTCCAAGGGAGACTGCAAATGCACACACACACACTCCAGAGAGGAGAATGGAGACAGGGCACGCGAGTGGAATCTGCAGTGTCGGTGCCAATCCCCGGCAACACAAAAGATGAGCCCCACTGGGGGACCGGCCACAGAGCCAGGGCCCTCTTATCGACATGAAATGTCTCCGCTTTCTCATGTACTGTCTGGGAGAAGGAGGCTCGAGAACCCCCGAATCCTAACAAAAAAGAAAAAAATACAGCCACACGCACTCATTCACCCGAGTCCTGGGCCCTGTTTGCTATTAATGTTTACGTCTGCCACAGACCAGGCTCAGGCCAAATAATAGGTACGGAGGATGATCAGAGGGGTGCTGACAAAAAGAGTGCCCTTCTGATGCCCCTGCATGTCTGCTGGATTCCAGTGCAAATTATTTACCATTGGTCATATTTTTTATTTTCTCCCACCTGAGGGGAGAACTGGGTTGGAGGCCTTGGGAAGGTCTATTACCTGTCCTGTCTGAGAGAGAGGTGAGCTCACCACTGAACTCATGGTGCTCTCTCGCTCTCAGATACCTGTCTAAGGAGGAGAGTATCTGGATTTGGGAGTGCTAATTCAATGCCTAGACGCTCAGACGCTCAGACGGAAGGAAGCGACCCAGCCCGCCGGAATGATTTCCAGTTTATTTCCTGCATTTATTTTTATATCTAGCTTTCATATTAAGCAAAGAAATAAAAAGGATCCTTTATATTTTCTTCACATGGCTTCTCATGCACACTGAATGACACACATATACAGACTGACTTTATTTACTTGTGCTGTCAGGATGGATCCATAAAAAGGAAAAGCTTTATGTAATCCATTGCGCTCTCAGTGTTGGTGCGGTAGCTAATTTATATTCACTTCACTTGAGGAATCCTGTGTACGGACAGATAGGCTTGGAAATGTTGTAGCTCTCTCTCTCTCTCTCTCTCGATGGAGCCCGGTTCCTCCCAGCTATGGATAAACAAGAGCAGGGGGCTCAAAGTTATAGAAGGACAATCGGGGTGGCTTCACTCACTCCTGTTCTGTTTTCAGAATACCAAAGAGACTCACCACTCACCAAATAACAGCCCGAGAAACGCCTTCTGGACGGCTGCAGCAACTGCCTATTAATACATTTATACATGTCATTCTTCGAAACTCGACTGCAGCGGTGCACTTGTTTGACATGGAAATGCATTTGATTTGCTTTTAGTTGGACTTCTACCTTGTGGGGATGAATAAAACATCTGAACGTCAAAATAATGCAGAGCCATGAATATTTCACGTGGCCCACGAAAAACATTTCCAAGGAAAGAGTTTAAAAGAAAAAAGGGAATGTGTACGATTTTAATACCGTTGTCCCTTGATGCTGAGTTGCTTGGTTGTGGATGTGGCTTGCAGCTGGGACTTTCTTTACATTTACATGTGGACTATATCTATATATGGTTTATTTGTATAGACATTTACAGCCAAGCAGCAGGAGTTGTTTGAGTTATAAACAGTTGAGGACTGATGTCTATTATGTCTAAAGAAGGCCCAAGCAGTGTTGCAAACATCTGCAATCAGAGTGCATTGCAAAGAACAATTTGACCGTGACAGCAGTGTAAGGCAACAGATAGATGCAGACAGTGTCTGGTGGTATATTTATATGCAACATAAATGGGAAAAAGCTAGCGCACAGTAAGTGTGGGTGTGTTAGCGGGTGTTTGTGTGTGTATATGTGTGTGTGTGATTGTGTAGAGGAATATATGCAATCTCATTGGTAAATGAAAGCCAAAATGAACTGCCTGTATGTATCCAGTGGGTATTTGCACAGACTCCCACCTGCCCGCGCGATCGTTATTAAAGTTGAACATTTGAGTATTTACTTTCCGTAAACCTCTCTGACTGTGCGAATTACAAAATTGCTCTCCCACATTGAAATATTGTCTTTTCATCCTCCGCAAACTCTTTGTTTGCCAGTCGATATTGATGGAAGTCCCCTGTAGCCCGGGGGCTTGTTCTTAGTCCAACTTTACGCAATAAAATAAATGAATGTATATAAAAAATGACTTACGCAGTTTTTCAATCACGGTGTTATGGCTGGGGAATAAACAGAATAATGATATTGACTGATCAGTCTGACTTGCTGTCTGAATAAAGGAAATTAACTTTCATATCTCTTCTCCTTTTTCATCAATACCTTTTGAAAACCTACCACTGCAGTAGTGAGATTCAACGGTGGGAATCATCCTGTTCACTGCCCTACAATCCTATCCTTGAAAATGAAAAATAAAGACGCTTACATTTCTACCCAATCATTATCATCTCCATGAATGTGCACCTGGGGCTATAACACAGTGTCTCTATTGAAAGTCGTCCAGGCCAGCCCGGGTCAAACAAGCAGGACATTCCTAATCACCATTCCATGCGTGTAGCAGGGCAATAACCCTGTAATTCTTCTGGGCCGGTGTTTTGAACTTAGCTACTGATTAGCGGCCGATTGTAAGTAAGTCCCTATTTCAATCCAAGCGGAAAGGTCTGCCGTACATGCCATTCTGTTAGGCAAGGGACCTGCTGTGGGTCAGTATTGTGTTGATATGCAGAGAGTAACACAACACAGATGATGGACCAAAGGGCCCTGACATACTTACCATTAAATCTAAATTGTGCATAGGTTGTCAGAGCACAGTCTTATATGGTGATTTCAACAGGGTGCAATATGTTTTGTCATTCCTGTGGTATTGTTGACCAGTTGATGGTGAAAGTGTGGGAAAAGTTTGACTATTTCAGCTGCGCATGTCCCTTTAGTGATCTTTAACCATTCATCTTTCAAATATGTTTCTATCTACATTTGGTTTTAATTCACTTTGGTGAAATTGCAAACAATACAAAAAAAACATAAATGAAGGCAAATTAACTCTGGATGTGTGTGTGTGTGACGTGATTGTGACTGCTCGTTCCTCAATGTCACGAGAGAAAATGTTCAGGAGCTAAAGCAATAACGATTACAACCTTGATACACCTACTATAGTCTGTAAAGATCATTCTTATTACAGAATAGCTTGTATGTTATTTATAATGCGCAACACATGATCACATTTCTAGATGCACTTCATGATGCAGTTGTACAGGATGGACCAGAGCAGCCCAGGTTTGTTGTTGTCTGGGATAATGTTAGTTTTCATCGGGCTGCTCTGGTCCAGAACTGGTTCACCAACGATGATCAATTTGAAGTTGTGTACTTGCCCCCTTACTTGCTATTTCTAAATTCTAGAGGAATTTCTTTTCACTTGGAGATGGCGCGTTTATGACCGCCAACCACATGCCCGTATGCTTCTTCTGCAGGCAATGGAACAGGCCTGCGGAGACATTGAGGTGAGGTCAATCCAGGGATGGATTCGGCACACAAGGGGATATTTCCCCCGATGCTTAGCGAGAGAAGACATTGCTTGTGATTTTGATGAGATCCTGTGGCCAGACCTTAACAGACGGCAGGATCCATAAGCCCACATGCACACAATTGTGTTTTTCTGTGTTTACAGTAGTGTATTGTTTGTTTTATTTTTTATTTAACTGAATTTACCGTACTGTAAAATACACTACTGTAATTTAATGATTTTGTATTCAGTATTTCATTTTTGGTTGTTGTGATAACATGCCCTCTGTGGAACTGAATAAAAACATTGAAAACAAAAGACTGCAGTTTTAATATAAAGTAGACTAGTGTGTTGCTGCTGATCTGAAAGTGTATTCATATGATGCAAGTGGATATCATTTTGTCATCAGAGTGACATTTTGACAAAGGATTGTTAGGTTTTGATAGCAGAGTTTCAATTTAACATAGATATGAATGATTTATTTCCCAGTGTTGTGTCTCATTTACTTGTGTGTAGAGTTTTGACACAATTAGCAAAGTTTTGCAAAACGTGTTCAAGCAATGGGCAAAAACTGTAATACGGGTGATATGTATAACATATAAACAGATGCTTAATTTGTAACTGTTATAATTTCACACGTGTATGTTGACTTTGTTTATTGTTTCTCTACCTGCCCTGTTTGGCAATGATAGTTTCCGAATAAAGCTCAGAATGGGAAAAATAAAGTTATTATAATTTGAATTGAATACAAATTAGTTTCCAAACGGGGAAACAAAACAACTGATAAAGTCTGCAAGTCTGCAGGGCCTTGTGCCATGTCCTCTTGTCCTCCTCGCTGGAAGACTGGCATGCGGCGAAGGGTGTGTGTATGTATGTGTGTGTTTGCATGTGTGTGTGTGTATATATGTGTGTGTTTGTGTATGTGTGTGTGTGTGTGTGTGTGTTTGTGTGTTTGTATATGTGTGTGTGTATGTGTATGTGTGTATGTGTGTGTGCGTGTTTGTGTATGTGTGTGTGTGTGTTTGTGTGTTTGTATATGTGTGTATGTGTGTATGTGTGTGTGCGTGTGTGTGTTTGTTTGTGTGTGTTTGTATATGTGTGTGTGTGTGTGCATGTGTGTGTGTATATGTGTGTGTGTGTGTGTGTATGTGTGGTGGCAGCGGGGGACAGCGGCTGCGAGCCTGCACAGCTTCAGATAAAGTACTCCTTCTTGCCCTGGTCCGTGGCGTCTGGCAGGGCGGGGTCGCTGCGGAGAGCCATGTCCGCAGTTTGGGCAAACTCTGCGCCCTTGGCCTCGTCGGTACGGTAGCTGCCCTTGTGCCGGCACACATAGCGGATCAGAAGCACCGCCAGGCACACCAGCACTAGCGCTACGGCGGCGATGACAGCTGCGAAAGGGTGTGACGGATGATGGTGTGTTGGTTAGCACAAGGACTTGGGTGGGTCACAGTGACAAATTCACAATTCAAAAGTCAGGATGTAACGGGCTGGAGGTGAGCTTTTGTGGGGGGATGGGACAATGGCCCTCCAACCTCTAAACTACAGCTAATTACCGTTAAAGCAGAAATGAAATACAATGTTACATTTCATTTTTGAGACCAAGAAGAGATGTTAGTTAGACATGTTTCTTACAGTTTTCTTACTGCTGACCCTTTAGGGGTTTTGTATTCAGTCTTTCATTTATTGCAGTCGTTCATATATTATCAATGAACAATTTACATTTGTTTGCAATGATGCATTAAAACACTGGTATGCCCTAGCTTTCTAATCTGTACATATTATATATACTACATAAAAGTGATGGACAACAGAAAGCTGTTTTTACCTCTAATTATGTTAGTCAGGGTTATAAAGCCGAATAAATGGGTGGAGCCTATTTTCCCTCCTGACTATAGCCAAGCAGGTGACCCCTGCAATTCTGTTAATAAACAGACTTTGAGATGTTTATTAAGATATTGGTAAGTGTGTAGCCTATGCCTATGTAACCTATGCTCACAAGATAATTGTTAATGGCACAATGTATTCCAATTTTCCCTTGGTGCAGGCCTGAGAATTATACGGAGTGCACCTTTAAGCTAGGCCCTTCTTTATGAAATTATCTCATGTCTACAAACCTGAAACATACTGTGCCACAGTACAGTTTAATACTTAATATTTCAACCAAATGATCAGCAGACGGACGATGGCGAGAAGATGAGCGGTGTTTGTTTCAATTCAGATTTAAGTACTGTTGGCAGACAAATAGATTTGATGTGGCCATAAAAAAGGCATCAGCACTGTTCCATGTGTAATATCTTGCCTGTTGGTTGGCTAACTCTGAAAAGGCTTTAAAAGGCTTTGTTCCAATACATTTACCAGACATCTCTGGTGCCTCAGAAAGAGAAGGAGAAGCCTGTGTTTCCTTTGGGTTTTACTCAACCACAGCGAATGTCTGCCACTCGCATCAATTCATTTTCCGCGTTGACATAAATGAGGCTTTGCCGAGAGCGGAACGCAGTGGGAGTGTTTGAATGTTTGTGACATTGCCAGTAAAAAAAGAAAGAACACATTTGAACTCACCTCCTAGGATGCCATCAAAGTATCCATCGTCCGCGTCATAATCTGCAACAAAAAAAGGACAGAATTCTTCAATGCTACCAGCTCACCACCGCACACAAAGTAAGCATGGATTCTCCTCGACTTTGTACAATAAATCACTGATCAAAAACATGGCAGCAATCATTCCCAGACAGTTCTGACAGTGTTTTCCTTCTTCTTTTAAACAAAATGCAAATGTATCATCTGAGGTTACAGACAGCTGTCTCTCCCAGCCCCCCATGGGACAAAAGCACTGCTTTGTCTCTGTCGCCAGGGGACAAAAACACTCATTACCCAAAGTGATTAAAGATAATCATGAATTATTGCGCAGGAAACAGCTGCCCTGCATGACTCGTCTTCCCTCTGAAGGGCGGAGACAGTTCAGTCGAATAAACGCTTTGTGTGAAACACCTTGTGAGATCTCGATCTAGCATCGCGCTTTCCCTTAAGCACATGAGAAATGTTAGCCGCGCTGGTCGGTCTTCTTCCAAAGGAGAACGGGGTCACCCCGTTGCGAGCGAACAACAAAATGTGCACCGTTAAAAAGCAGCCTCATTAATTGCTAATCACCCAAAACATCTAGGTGCTCGCCCACTCATTAAATTCTCATCGCACAGCATTGTTTATGATGTGGACATGTTTGCTGCAATTAAACTAGAATTACGAGGCATGCTCATCTGGGATGGGTAGTTAAGGGGTGTGAGGAGTGGGAACGGAGGTGGAAATTAGACTACACTGATTGCGGATGGAGTTCTGGGAGCTGATGAAACGAGTAGTAGAGCAAGAGAGGTAGTGAGGGACCACAATGCTAAATATCATTTTGGGCATGAGGGGGCTTTCAATAACCCGAACAAACTTGAAGAGCATAATTGTGTCGCGCTTGGCGGCCATGCGGGGATATTCAGTCGACCGCGCGTTCTGCATTCTGCCGCATCTGATGCTATGTCTTGTCTGCCACGCCGAGGAGCTCCGAGCGTGTACTCAGGGCAACTCGAGGGCAGCTGTGATGGCTACCAAGGGTCTCCAAATGTGTTTAGCTGTTTTTTCATGCGCAGTCACAGACCTTGGCTTTTCCCGAGCTTGCGGCTCACCGACAACATGAAAGGCTTACCTGGCACTCGTAGAGACTTGAGTAGGTCTCTGTGGAATTCATGTTGCAGATAAGTGATCTATGACCGAAGTGCACTCCTCCCATTACACGCCACACCTTTGCTATTTTTTTAAAATTTTTATTTACACTATTATTTGTATTTATTTGATTACAAAATAAATGGTGCAACTGAAATCTTTTTAGGAGGGTAAAAAATATGTCTTGAAACAATTTCCTGTACTTTTGCGGTTGGAATGAGCTTGAGAATAAATTGGAGGACGCAGAATATAACATCCCTCTTTCAAAGTAATGAAAACCAGAAGAAAATTAACAAAACATGAAGAAAAATTACAAAGCAGCCCTGCTTCACTAAGACCTGTGAAGATATTATATATAAGGCTTAGTCACCAGGTATAGAAAATTGTATTCATAGATGAGAGGATATTGTAACTGCACTGCAGGAATACAGGAAGATTGTTTGGTGAGTGTATAAGTGTGTGTGTGCATTTATGTACGCATATGTGTGTACATGTGTCTTTATTTATGTAAGTGTGTGTGTGTGTGTGTGTGTGTGTGTGTGTGTGTGTGTGTGTGTGTGTGTGTGTGTGTGTGTGTGTGTTTGTGTGTGGGTGCCTGTGCGTGTGTGCCAGAAGTAGTCTTCGGGCTCTTGAATCTACTGAAGCAGCACAAAAACAAATAGGCCTACTTCAAATTCTGGGATAGCTTCAAAACAGCAGATAATATCCAACAGACAGTAGTTATTCAGCAAGTATAGCAACAAAATAATGACAAAATGACGCCTGCTCCATCGCAAAACGTTTTCCAAAATCAAGAAGATATCTGCAGTTACCTTTCAAAAGATGGAAATAAAATGGACGATGTCACAGGTCAATAATTTAATCAGTGGTTTTTTTTATGCAAAAGGATGAATTCTGTGGAAGATTATCCGCTTCGAAGGATGTATTCATAAGCCACAGGAGTACTGATTGCTGTGGCCCGCTTTAATTAGGTTAGCAAATGTCAGCGTCGGGTTTAGAGGGAACATCAGCTACATTTGCCAGCCGAACAAAGCCTATCCTCACCCTGGAGGTATCTCCTTGTTAGCTAGATTCGCCTCATCGACCCCCTACAGAGAGAGGGACATCTGCTGGAGCCTACCAGCCAGGGATCAACCCAGACTATTCTGATTTCCTGTCTTCTGGCACAGAGGCAAGGTGGAACCGCGGGCAGGGAACAGCAAAAAAAGGGGTTTACAGATGCAGAGCTGCAGGAGCAGAGGCTATCGCATGCCACAGAGTATTAGAGTGCCATTGTCGAGTCCTTCCTGTTTGGCTTTTTGCGGGTTCTGCACACACACACAACCAGCAAAATGGCCTGTCACGCGGAAGGCACGATGCACTGCTTTCATCGACTTCCCAGAAGTGCCGTTAATCTCGCCCAAAGCCAGCGCCGAAGCGGTGCTGGTGAGTGTCTCTCCGCACTGAGGCCAAGGCAAAAACTGGAAGCCAAATTAATTCCACCCTGCAGCACTGTGGCTGACACTATGCTGATATGATATTCTCGGCAAATAATCATATGCAAATGCCTGGCTGCAATTTGCTCTGTGCCACGAGATGTAGTGAAAAATAAGAAGAAAACGAAACACCCAGACATCCCACGTAGATGGCACATGTTTGAGATTGCTAACCGTCTTGCATGTGCTATCGTAGCAACAATGTTATCATTTTGTGCAGATAGAGTTTGAGGTCGCTGGAAGTTCTTTTTTTCCCGTTTTTTCTGCAGTGCTGAGGGCCAGTTAATTTCCGGACTCTCAGGACAGGCAGGCATGTGCTGCACATTTAATGTGAGATGCGATAAGTGTGGGGCCGTATAATTCTGCCAGCCAAGAGCTGCCTTTACAACAACACTGAACATGGCAACCAGGCTTTTGGTGCGCCTGTTGTCTGAACATGGCAACAAGCCTTTTAATGCTATCGATGTGTCTGTCGTCGCACAATAGTGTCTGGATTTAGGATTCTTCCGGCCATCATCCTGTATACGTTTTAAGTAGGATGTGAGTATGATTTGATCACAGAGGTTTGGTGGTCCTGTAATGCTGTTGGTCTCTTTTTATATGATAACATAGAAATCGGCCAAGTGGGGATCTGGATTGAGGGCATTCTGGGCTGAATGGACAAGGGCAGTGAAAACCGCTTCAGTATCTTGGCCCCCTTTTTTGTGTGAAGTTTCAGGCACAGACCAAAACTTTTGCTGGCAATGATTTGGGGAAAATGTTAATGTGAATGCCCACTGTAAAGCGCTTTCAAATTCTGTGTGCTCCGCAGGCAAAGTATTGATTTGGGAATTTTCTCAACTTTATATGATGAGCTGGGGATGACAGCCTGTTAGCTGGATTTCCATTTCGCCGCCATTACTCACTGTTTCTACATAAATGCTGCTCATCTTTGTCCCATAGTACATGATTCATTGTCACAACATTACCACTAAATGAGATAAATGTGTCTCTCTCTCTCTCTCTCTCTTGCTCTCTCTTTTTATTTCTATATTTCTATATAAATTACATTTTTATTCAAGGTTCGAACAAAAAAAGACGACAAATGAACCTTTCTACAAGGTTAAATAGAATTGACATGCAGATTTGGTACCATTCATATGTCAAAAATACCTTCATGAGTCTGGCATAAACAACCTGATAGGAGAAAAAAACACAAAGTCGTGTTGAGCTCCGTCGATCAGCATACTTTCAGTCAAGACATTTCAGTGTCAAGAACGCTCTTGATATGCTATGAGTTTTAAGTAACAGCTGTTTGACAGTTGGGTATGTGGTCGTCTTGAATAAATTCTGTGTGAATAATACAATGTATCAATATATCAATGTACACATGGGGAGTTATAGAGATCTCCTATGGACTATTGACTGTGTTGGTTGTTTTTCCCTCCGTTTGTTGAATATGGTATCGATGCTTCTGCTCTTGTTGATTTGACGTTATATGATTGTTTTTAAGAAAAAATGAAAAGAAGAAGCAAAAATAAATAACAACTGTGATCTATTATTCATCAGCATGTGTCTCTGCACCCTGCTGCAGGACCTGAAAAGAAATCACTTTGACTCCCATCCCATCATTCATCTTCTGTGTCATTTCACAGTGGGACTGCGGCGACAACTTCTATAGTGTGTGAGGAACACATATACAACAATACACATGACAATCTGTATTTGCTCAATTAACCATTGGAACATTGCGGTAGTTCATGGTCCATTTCAACAGAAATGTGTGTTTGAATGGTCCTCTTGCAAGCCGGTGAGCTCTGTGAATATTAAGTGTTATTTTAAGATGAGAGAGACGGCAACATAGAGAGAGAGAGAGAGAGAGAGAGAGAGAGAGAGGCATTTTTCGCGTTTTCTGCGAAGGTAAAGAGGGGGAAGGGTATTGTTGGCAACTGACAACAATAGTGTTTGCGAAAAAACTAAACAACGATACTGAAAGAATTTCCAATAATGTAAGAGTTTTTTTTTCTTTGAGCAGACCAGGGCATCCCTCCACAATACTGCCTCCACGTACACACGCATGCCTCGCCATCACCTCGCCATGAACGAGACGCTGCGGATGGCGCCTGGGAGCTGAGGGAGGCGTTTTGAGTGCTCAGAGATGTCCCTGGCCAGAGTGCTGAGAGTTCATTAGCCCCATGCTAATCCCCCATGGCTTCATTACATACATTCCCCATATTAGGCACTTTTCACAAAGTATGCACCGTTATGCACAAGGATATAACTGACGGTGATGGGTTGGGCGGGGGAAAACAAGCTAGCAAGCAAGCGATCCCGACCGGGTGTTTTGGAAACAGTGAGCACAGGCAGAAATGTCCATGGGCCTGAAATCCTGAGGAAGCGGTAGTAGGCCTTCATTCTTGCTAGAGTAAGCCCAGTGCATGGGGTAAAGATAAAAAAAAGCATAATATATGCTGTAAAAATATATATTTTCCTTGGTATGTGGTGGTACTGGTAGCAAGCATGCTATTTGAAAAGGATTGAGCTGGGGATGGAGTCGCTGGCAGCTATGCTAATTGCAAAACAAACTGCAAAGCAGGAATAACTGACATGTGTGCAGCAGCATGTGTGCATATGTGTGGAGCTAGGGAGTAACAACAGTCAGTTTTTTAGTGTAAGTGCCATGCAATTGCAAAAGGTATTTATGCATTCGCATAACATTCAATTACAGATTTAATGATTCTGATTGGCCAGACCTGCAATCAATCAATTAGCTGGGCCAACAGTCAATGCTTGGAACGGGGCTGGCTAGACGAACCCAAAGTGAACGTAGTGTAAACGTTGCATCAGCAGCAACACAGTCAGAATATAAACCTTGTGAGACGTTTATACAACAATGCCATCACTTAGGGCAAGCTGAATGTCTTCACATTTTAATAAAGTCCTTGTTTCAGTTTTATTTCCAACTCTCTCTCTCTTTCTCTCATGTGCACACTATGAAAATGGCCTACCAGGCATAACTAATCAAGCCTTTTTAATGAGCGGCATGCCATTGGTTGGCGAGGGGAAAGGGAGGCAGTGAGAAACTGGGTGTACTGTAATCTCCTGAACAGCCAATATAGCGTGTGCTTTGATGAAATGCTCGGGATTCATGTCAAAGTCACCATGCCAGCGAGGACACTTTGTCATTATGATTATATTTAAATGAATAAAAATAATGAACTTCCTAAAGAATCCATGCAAATGCTGATTGGAGACTGAACCCCTTTGTTACGAGTGGATGAACAAGGAGAAATAAAATATTGACCTGACAAGAATTCTCGGTCACATTCAAACTTGCATTTGATGTAACTTTCAATTGGTTTGCATGCTACAGGAAATCTGATTTCATATCGACTGATGGAGTATTCAGTCATGGTCAAGATCCCGGTAAAATGAAATTGCCACCGTTACACTTCATCCAAAGGACAAAATATACAACATGATATTGAAACCATTTGAAAATTATTTGAACAAAATAATATATTTCAACAAGTATAATGGGCAGGTAGTAATGACAGACCTGCAGATTGAGAATTGTTGATTAAGTTGCAGAGACGACTCCAAGCTATTGGTATAGCATTTTCAAAACAGCCTGGATTCAGCACGGTAGAAAGTGGACACATATATTTCCCACTCGCAGCTTGACATGACAACAACATCAAGAGATGCCAGCGCAGCGTTAGTCCCTCTGGGCACCCTTGCTGGGGACCTTGGTTTGTTCAGAACTTGTGACATTGTTTTCCCTGTATTGTTGTGAAAAGACGGGTCAATTTTACAGGCCGTCTGTCGCCGTCACTGATTCTTCTGCGCGTTGAGACCCAGTTGAAAGGTGGTGTCGGAAAACATGTTTGCCATTCAAAACGTCAGGGAACAGAGCAAAGAGGAGGTGCGTAGGTGGATAGAGGATGTGCTGGGAGGTGGGGTGGGGATGAGAGACTGAAGGTAATATGAGAAGAGATCTGAAAGACTGGAGGTGAGCTTCATTTTAGCGAGCCCTCCTCTCTTTTCATCTGCAGGTCTGTTGTTACTACCGGCCCATTATACTTGTTGAAATATATTATTAAATTCATATGGTTTGCATTTTCCCATCCCCTCCACACACACACACACACACACACACACACACACATGCTCATGCACTCAAAGGTGAAACGACACAAACGCTGCTACAGCCACACAGCACTTGTACTATAGTCTTACGTTGTTTGATATCCGTGTGTTTATATGTGCCTCTGGGGTGTACACAAACACACACACACACACACACACACAAACACACACACACACAAGCATATGACAGCCTTGTCTCCAGCTTGCTGTGGAAAACACTAGGACTTAATAGTGCGTTAGAACAAGGGTAGGTAATTTGGAGAAACTTCAAGAGCAAACAAGATTTTGAAAGTATCCATCCGAAAAAATCCCACCTCTCGCTTCAGGCCTCCCTCCAAAGCCACTCCCCCAAAACACATGACTAATTCTCTAGCATTAGCAATAGGTCTGTTCAGCCTTGTGGAAGACTCCAGTTATGTGCAATGAGTGCATGGGCAACATTTGCTGGCAGTGTGTGCTCAGGTAGCCGGGTAGGTAGGTTGACAGACAGGTAATGAATCAAATTATTTAATTTGGGCCGATGGACAGGCTTATTACAGGCCTGAGCCAACCACAGATATATTTATACATTAGATTTATTGATTGCTGTCAGGATGTAAAGAGAATTTCAACCCAAAAATTGCTTCTAAAATAAAATGAAATATTATATTATTGAAATTAAAATAAAGTGTGATCATTGACACTAACATTGAGACGTTAACACCTGTGTCAGGAAATGATAAAAACATAATCACCTCCGCTACCGATTTTTCTATCTCACATTCTCTGTCTCTCCTTCTCTCTCTTTCAGACGTGTCTCTTCACTCATTCAAAAACAGGGCTGTGTGTGTGCCTGCACGTGTGTGTGTGCTTGTGTGTGTGTGATTAACAGGTTGCACCTGTTTCCTCTATTCACACATCAGGAAAAGGAGCAGAGTGGGATAATTTCTGTTCATTAACAGTTTTATTGTGAGTTAGAATAATTACGAGAATGACGCATAGGTAAAAATAGAGGCAAATACTTACACAGAAATTGCTATTCCATGCTTCAAGAATGATATTGTATGTTGCAGGCAGGAATGGCTGATTGTGTTAAAAATAAGAGAGAGATGAAATGACACCTGGGAAATTGCGAATGACCTTCCGGTCACCAGACTGCCTTGTTATTTAGTCATGGAGAGAGAATATTACGTTTCAGGGACACAAGGAAATCATATCCAAGAGATGAACTATATGGAGAGTATGTCAGGTATCCTGCCCCTTCTTGGTGATAACAGCCCCGCGGCAAAAACCAACACACACAAAAGACCAACACAATGGCTTGCCTTGGCCAAAACAAAACAAAATGTATTTTATGGAAGAGGACATAAAGAAACAACAATAAAAATATTCTAATGTTTACCTGCTCCAATGAGTGTGAGGCTTTCAATGATAAAGTCAAAGATTAGGTTTAAAATCTGTCTGCAATTTCATCAATGTAATTTAATAGACAAATGGTCTATTAAAAATCGGATACTAAAGCTATGCATGGAAGTCAATGCACCATGTCTTTATTTTAAACCATGACTTAAGTTAACTGTCTCCGTTTGCTTTCAAATTCTCACATAGGTGCTGTTTTTGTGTCGAACACGCTGAAAAGGAATCACATCATTGTTATATAAGCCATATTGCTAACAGCAGTATAATAACATGGTGGACAGCAATGCACATAGGGTTAGAATGGCATTAGGGGAGGAGACAACACAGCCATGCATTAGTTATGGATTGTCGCTTTCAGAAGAAACAATAATTTCCCTTTGTTTCAGGCCTGGAGAAGTTTCAGTTTCTCTACAGCCCACTCTGTGCACTGCAATATTGTTAGGAGTAGAATAATGGGTTTTGACAGATAGTATATAAAGTATTGTATTTTATTAACTGTTTGACTTCCCATCGCATTTATATAATATTATAATATCATAACATGATGTTTAATATAATATTTTGAAATATAGAAATTCTGTCATCATCGATTCAATTCAAACTGTTACTTTTACTTGAAACTATTACCTTTACGTGGAGTAGTTTCAGTTAAAGTCTCACTACCTCCTGGCCCATGCTGAACTGTGCAATATTGGGAGAAGTAGAAAAATGGGTGTAACGTTACATGTATTCATTCTGTTTAAGTGTTTCTAGCACCTTCTATAGGCCATTTAGTGAATGTTGCCTATTCCCATTATTTTGGAAGTTCGAATTCTCATTGGTTGTTTAAAGGCACATGATTGATAGTCACATGATCAGAGCAGCCATTTTTCCTGTAAAACAAATTATAATTATACTTATTTTAACCTTGCTCCGTCTGCCTGCGTTATCATTGAAGAAGCTTTGTTTGAGTAGATTAGTTCATCTAGGTTGTAAGAAATTACTGTCATATTTCAATGTTTTTCATTCGATTTGTTTACATTATTTCATAGTCATTTTTATATAATTTACAGTTTCACACTACAGTTGTGCCAGAATAATTTGTTTTGACAAATGGTATTGAAAGAGAATATTGTCTTGAGTCAAGTCAGTATCGAAAATACATCGAAAAATATAATATCTCATTGATATACAATTATCATATAATAATATATCATTTTTAAATCTAAAAACTGTATCAATGTAGTTTGAATTCAAACTTGCAAGTTAACTTATTTGTACTTGCAAAAGTGATTAAAAGTTAAAATGTAAGTGCTCAGAGGGATTTGAGCTCCCTTTGAGTCCATGAAACATGGTTGAAGAAATAAATCAATCCCATGCAACGTCTCATTAATCATGTTGTGATGCAAATCTAACGGCATGGGTATATCCAAGACGTGTGAAGACACTGGAAGCATTTCAGACAGGTTTGCTGTTAATTGGATGTTACTCAAGTATACTTTCTGGAACCCAACTCCATCCAATCCCAGACGATATGTTGTGTTCCCTGTGCGTTTGAGTGGGCAGCGACGACGGCGGTAAATGGAACCGGAACAATATGATCAGTGCTGTGTCGTTTCTCTTGGCTGGGCCAGAATATTCCCCAGGGAGGATTGTCAGACTCTGTTAAACTCAACTCCATAGTCCACATTGTCTCTGGGTGACCCCTCAACCCAGACAGAACTCAGCCCAGTGTGCGCCGACACTCACAGATCGATAGCCGAGTAAAGGTTTTAAAAGAAATCATGCCTGTCATATTTTCTACTTTTCACTACACCACAAACACACAAAAACACAAACACACACACACACACACACACACACACACAGACACACACACACACACACACACACACACACACACACACACACACACACAAGTAATTACCTTCAACTGCATACACCTATATTCAACCCCCACATGGCTTCCACACACACACACACACACACACACACACACACACACACACACACACACACACACACACACACACACACACACACACACACACACACACACACACACACACACACACACACACACTGCTGCAAGTCCTGGAAAGCTACATATACTCTGATCTTCTCAGCACTTCCTCGTCCTCCACTGAATACTCTGAGGCTGGTGACACCTGGCTGGTACCCCAGTGTGAAGCCACCGCCTCCTCCCTATCTCTCTGGAGCACTCAGTTCTCCCCTACCACCACCACCACCACCACCACCACCACCACCACCACCCCCACCACCACCACCACCACCACCACAGGACATGGCTCTATTAACATCCATCCCTCCCTCCCCCAGCCCTCCTCCCCCCAAGTCCTTCTTACTTAAGTCAATAAAGAAATGAATAACAATATGTCTTATTGAGAAAAGACCGGCACGGTTTTTCATAATGGCGATGGGGAGAGCCTACGGGGCCTGGCATGGCGTTGCGGCGTGGTGGTGGAGCTCGATGAGGGACAGATGGTGCAGCCACGACGCCAGTGTAAAGCCGATGGCAGAGCATGTGAGAGAGGGAGCTCTGTTTTCTACTAGTACAGGTCGCACCTGTGTGTGTGTTTGTGTGTGTGTGTGTGTGTGTGTGTGTGTGTGTGTGTAAGGGCTTCTTTTTTTAACAACACACGCTGTGCGGCTTCTTTTCCCCCAGAGCTGGTGATTTAAGATGGCCCAGTTGCCTTGGGAGAGATTAAAGCTGTGAATGGTGCCCATGGCTGGCCAGGCTCTACGCTTACTCTCCAACTCTCTGTCTCATCGGCTGTTAAAATGTGATAAAATCGTATTTTAAAATGTTATTTTATCTTAAATCTGCGACAAATTGAATCTCCGATAGAAAGACATTTAGTCTACGTTGTCTTCAATAGTCTAATTGTTGTTTCGGGAAAATTGTGAGTAACAGCGGGACATTGCATTTGGAAGATGGGGTGCTAAATGAGTGATACCTCAGCATTGCTTGGCTTCTAAAAGGAAAAGCCTAAAAGTTATACAATGTTATTTTGTGGGGGTTCTACTCTAGTCTTCTGTGTGCCATTTGCTGTAATGGCAGTGGCACTTTCCAATAATTTTCTAATTGAAGTAGAGCACATTCTAGACCGTTAGTCTAGCAGGATGCACAATGTCAGGAAATAAATCGTCTAAAGTTTGGCAGGATTCGAAAAGATTAAAGATTATCCAAAAAAAAAGTAGAATGCAAACTGTGTCAACAGCAGCTGTCAGATCACGCTGGTGAAAATGAAAATGTCTGTCGGTCCTCGAGTGGATTTTCGCTGTTCTGCTAAATTGAATTGTACCGCATTTGTTCTATACACTAAAACGCATAATTCCCATTTGTTTTTAATTTGTAATTAGTAAATCGCTTCTACATTGTCTTTATCGATGATTTGTGATGATGTGAATACTACCAGACAGAGCGGAGCTCCGTCTCCACAGAGACCGGCCACTGTTTGACGTCATAGATGAATTATAACAGTTACGGTATATTATACTAGTACATGAGTAGACTGTACTTTTTGTTCAATTGAATGCAAATGCGGACATGAATGGATGCGCATGTGGTCATGTGTTATTGTAAAAAGTTACTTAGCTTGTAGAGGCGGTGGTTAATTTAGTGGAGGTGCTGCGCCTCGCCAATAGACAGCTGTGGGAAACACCGATAATTCAACTAATCATTGTTCAAGCGTTTAAACCACTAACAATGTGGCATAATTTAGCCGCATATATA
>JACYXH010000593.1:387500-400000 GCA_026745465.1 Lota lota
TTTATGCATAGATCGAAACATTCGTAGATTCAGAGATGTATTTTTGTCTTGATTATGTGTGGTTGTATCTGGCATGCCTCTGGTCTCCACAGTGGGGGCCAGATATAGTCAGTACAATCCCACATTTGCACAAAGCTAATGCTAACTGGCAGAAAAACAACACTATTATCTTTCAGCCGCTATTATATGAAGCCCTGGAGTCGCCCGCGAACCGCTTATGACTAGGAACTAAATGGAAGATGGCACATCAGCCGAGACATGTTAGCGACAAACCCAACTTTCTGGCCATTATTCTCATTTTCCACTGAGAGCAGCCAAGCTTGAAGAAGCAACATGTTGTTGTGGTTTTGCTCTTTAAGCCAGTCTGATGGATACACCTTAATGAGTTGATCCTAGTCACCAACTGCCGCATCAAAATACATGTGACATATACAAAAAGTTTAGATCAAATAGGCTTCTCTTTAAAGTTGTTTTCATCAAATCTGGTCCCTTTGGATTATTGGAGATATGTATAAAAAAAGACTTACGTGTGGTCGGAGAACCGTTATGTTCCGTTATCTCATTCAATTGCGTTAACGGATAACTTATTCAAATGAGGCCGAAGGTTTCTTAATGGCCGCGGACAGCGTTTATGACAAAGATACATGAAAGTGCTGCCACAGAACAACTCTCCGTAATGACTCTCACTACTTTATAACAGCGCTACATCATTCAGAGCGGGACCCGCACCCGCAGGCACACTGGAAAGTAATTGTCAATTAAAGACCAAATCAAATCCCCAGCTAGGAGGGACATTAGCAGTCAGGTAGGGCAGCAATTGTAATTCTTAATCACAGTTTTTTTTTTTTTTTTCGAGGGGAGATTTAATAGTTAATCTTCACTGGACATTGACAGCTCGAAGACTCACACAGTGTCTTCATCTTACGCGATTAATATGTAGACCAAAGAAATACGCTGTGTAACATTTGTAACAGGCTGGAGCCAGAACTTGTGGGTGCCTAGAGCATATGCGCTACTAATCCTTTTCAAGCTCATGTGGTTCAAAATAACCCAGTCGTTAGCTGCATTGTCAATGAAATTAGAATTAGAGAATTCTAATTCTTCTTTTTCTTTTCTCTCTCCAATATAGGATTTAAAATTAAATGTTGTAAATATGTGGTGTGTGTGTGTGATGTGTGTCCGTGAGTGTGATGTGTGTGTGAGTGTGGGTGTGTGTCTGAGTGTAGAATGTATCTGTGTGTGTGGTGTCTGTGTGTCTGTGTATGTAGTGTGTGTGTCTATGTGTGTAGTGTGCCGTCTGTGTGTAATGTGTTGGTCTGCAGCTGTAATGTGTGTCTGTATATGTTGTGTGTCTGTCTAAATATGTATGTAGTGTGTATGCGTCTATGTGTTTGTGCGTCTGTGTGTGTGCACTAGCATTATGCAGGCGGTTAGGCTACTTTCTGGGGCAGAATGTGTGTAGCTGAAGGACTGCCGTTGCCATCGTGTTATCACCACCAACAGCACCATTGGGGAAGAAAATAATATAGGGTGGAAAATAAAATGTCAACAGCACAGGGAAGTCGGACTGACATTAATTTGAGCAATAATGCTCTGCTGCATGGTGTTGCTGTAGTAGACAGCACCTCCCATTGCGTTGACATCCCATCCTAGCTAATGTCCCCGGCCAAGCAGGTTCATGCTCATGCATGCTACTGGAAAACAGAGTTTGACAGCCAAACTCGGCTCTACACACAGCGGATGACTTTACACAGCGAGGTGCTAGACCTTGTCCAAGGGGAAGGGCATCACCGGTATTATTTGGACTTCTGGCCATTACCAGTGATGTCCCCCTCGTACAGCAATGCCCACATTTAATTTGGTCATTTAAGGTCTGGAAAAGGCTGTAGTCAGGGTGTGTGGGGCGTGGGTGCGGCTCGGGGGAGGGGCAGTCAGTCATGGCAGGCAGTCATGGCTACCTCTTGATCTGGTGGATCTTGAAAAGTCATCAATCTTCCCTTCATTATATTTTTTAATATCAACCTCAAGTACTAGACACTAACAGACTAGACTTTGATAGCAACATTGACGCTGTAAATAATAGTATATAGTAGTAAAATATGAAATAGCTTCACACGCATGGGGTTCTTTTGTTTGGTCCGAGCAAAATTCATGCTCAGTTTGTTTGAATCTGGAGGCCAGTTTACACTACAGCCCGTACATCTCAAGGCAAACCTGGGGTTGACATTAGAGCTTCCCCCTAGCTTGAACAACTTTCTCTTTCGTACAAAGCCCTTTCCTCTGCATTCCTAGAGCATGTGTAGTGGCTGCATTCAATTGGCCACTCTGGACGGCTGACTCAGCTTTAATTAGACACAAATTTGTCGCTCCTTTATATATAACACCAAATCAGCAACAGGAAGTGCTTTGATAGTGGTAAAAGCCAGATAACCACCTGCAGAGCCTTCGCAGGGGATTTTGAGTAATACAGTAATTTTTGTACTTTTAAAGATATGGCTTGTAAGGTTGAATTACTTATTCCAAGCAATTTCCATGTATTTTTTTTACGTGAATGGCAGTGAATGGTTCTCCGTAAGGGAGGTTGGGTAACTAGCTTATAATGACTGTAGACAAGTGTACATGAACCCCCCCCCGAAAGCAGACATTTATGGCTGGGGTGGAGAGCCTAATTTACCCAGTATTAACCCTGGAAAGAAACCACTTGGTTATTCTGCGCAGCAAAACGGACCACCATTCACCCAGAGAACGGAGTGCGCATAATTTCTCTCAGAGATTCTTTCATTACCATTTTGAATGGTGGGGACTTTACAAAGTCAAAGCAAGCAAGAATCTAATTTATGGATTGGTGGACAGTGTTAAATGTACTCACGATCCCCCATCCCACCCACAATAACCCCCCCTCTAACAACACCTCGCTGTCTGTCAGGTCTAGGCTTGCTTCTGAAAATAGTGTCACTGACACCAGTGATGATAGCCAATCTGGCAGATCTGCTATCTCGCACATACAAGTACGCAAGGCGCTCGTAAATCAAACCTCGACGTGAGAAATGTGTTATAATCACATTGGAATAAAACAAACTTACTGTAAGTCTTGTTCTGTGTGATTTCACAGAGACCCCAGCAGATGTATTGTTTCACAGTATTTTACATACAAGTATTTATGTATGTATGCTTGTGTGTGCGTGTGTGTGTGTGTGTTTGTGCATGTGTGTGTGTGTATGTATGTATGTATGTATGTATGTATGTATGTATGTATGTATGTATGTATGTATGTATGTATGTATGTATGTATGTACTGTATGTATATATACAGTATATGTGTGTGTCTGTTTATATGTGTGTGTGTGTGTGTGTGTGTGTATCTATGTGTGTTTTCTTTCAATCTACATAAAAGCAGTGTTGAGGATAGCAGCGGTACAGTGCACAGAGTCAACAAACAAACAGGTCTGTCTTTTGTCATTTTGTCCATTCTCTCCTGTACTCAATGGTCACCATTCAAGATGGCTCAACAAACACAATGTGAGCATCTGGACTGGTAGGGGATATCTATACATTTAAAAATGTTAAATAAATACAATTAGCATTGCTAGCTAGCTAGCATACCTACTAAGTACATTAGAATAACTAAATCATTATTTTCTGTTGATTATTTTGCTGTGGATTATTACCAATACTAAGTATATATTTTGCTACCTTGGACCCGCACTACGACGGCTGCAGCTGATGCTTTAGTACACATCTGATGTCCAGTAGTCCTACTATGCTAGAGTACAACTTCTGTAGGGAGATAGCTCAGATCCTGGGCCGGAAACCCAAAACTGCAAGGGGCAGAGATTGCTCTGTTTCGTGTTTTGTTACACAAAGATATTCTAAGTGGCAAAATGGAGCTGTCAGAAGAGGATTTAAATTAGTGTATCTTTTACAGTGGCAAATCTACACAGTGTTGATATCAAACCTTTACATATGCTATTTCTAATAACAGACACTTAATATTGGTGTCCTGACAGGATGTCTTGGTTTGTCTTTCCACCGCCTGAGTTTAACTTACCAGTGCTGGCCGATTTTGTGCTTGCTGTTAGCCAATTACACGCTTACAGATCTCCGCCCCCAACAACATGATTAGTCGAAACCAATATGAAGCAAAATAAAGTGAAGCGCCACAAGATTTGAGCTTGCCTGCTTTCGGACTTTAGCTTGTCATCCTAAAGTCAGATTTTTGAGACTACACAGCACATGTATATATATATATACAGTGTTTCACCAGTTGTTGCGCATGGGTTATACTCACTGGCGGTAATCACAGGCCACGTAGCAGCCTCTGTGGCCGCCTGGCCAGGCATTGGGGTGTGAGCTGTAGCCAAAGAGTTCTCCATGCCAACTCAATGCCTGGAATGCCCAGGGAGGAGGATTGGGGGTGACAGTTGACAGCAGGGCAGAGCGGCGAAGTAAAGTAGAGAGAAGGAGAGAGAGAAGAGAGAGTGAGAGAGAGAGAGAGAGAGAGAGAGAGAGAGAGAGAGAGAAAGAGAGGATGATGAGTGTGGATAGCCTGAAGGATCTTCAGCTGTGTTGTTTATCTCTCACTCCATCTTTTTTCATGCACTGTTTATATGGAAAAGAAAACAATGTGTCTGTTTTAATCATTGTGACACCATTTAATGTGCTTCATCTCAACATATGGCTGATCTCCCTTACTAAACACACCGCAGTCACATGTAGCCGTGTGCGGGATGCAAGGCTTCCTGCATATTTTTTAAAGCACTTACAAAAGACAGAAAAGACAAAAGACGTAATATGATAAGTGAGGGTAAAGCAAAACACCCGGTATAAGAACATACTGTTATTTTCATATGATATTGTTAGATGGGTCTAAAGAATTGCCTTTGCAGTTCTTGTTGTGTACTGTGAGAATATGTTTGTCAAGGTGATTCCAAATTATTTCAAATTATACCCATTGCAGAGTAAATGTTTATGTGTATTAGTGTGTCTTGCTCAACTTTTTTCATCTTTAATTATGTTAGATGATGTAAAAGTAAGCTTGGTAAAAACACTAGAATACTGTTGGAGATACTAGAGTCCTATTTGAAAGGGAATGTTGTAGTTTGTGTGGTTGTAACACATGGCTTTGACACATTCTAAAATTAAACACAAATTAGGCTGATACACAGGCTCCATAATTATAAGAAGCTAATTATCCTTAGTAATAATACGTTCAATAATACATTTGACTGATGCATATGTTGAACAACCCTTTCTCCACTCTCTCTTAATGGATTGGGATATCTGCATATGTCACACCTAGCAATCCATACGACACAAATGACCAGAAACAGTACTGATAATCTCGGATCTAGCAGTCCTACAATGTTATAGCAGAACTTGCATGGGTAAGGCACAGAGCCTGGACTGGAAACCAGAAACTGAAAGGGGCGGGATTACGCCTTGTTTTCTGTTTCCATATGGAGATATTCCACTGAAAATAAACGAATTTGCTAGAGTGGATGATGCCTTCAGAAGGGGATTTTAATAAGTGTATTTCTACATTGACCAATTTACATTAGCCTGGTTCTACCAGCCTATCTTGCGAGGTATTTTGAGTCTCTCGGCCGGATGGTCTGAGGGCAACCAGCGAGGACGAATCCCAGACCTTGTATAATGAAATAATCATTTCCATACGAGGACTTGCTCTTGCTGGGCTGCATGGTGTTGATTTTAAACTTTTACAGACACGTTTTCTATGAATGTTGGTGTCTGGACAGGATGTTTTAGCCTGTCTTCGCACAGGGAATATTTGACTAGTGCAGGCCGAGTTTCACCCTTACAGATCCCCGCCTCCGGCATCATGATTGGTCAAAAAGAAATATGAAGCGAAAGAAAGTTCAACGGCCCCTTCAGCCAGATTTGAGCTTGTCCGTTATCAGACTCTAAATTATTAATCTTAAATTTGATTCGTGAGTTTATACAGATCTTTCTCATGATCAACCTTCTTTATGCTGATATTCATCAAAATATAAACTTGGTGAGGGTTTGATCCTAGCGGAACGTGAATCAGACAGACTGACACATCCTGGTGGAGGTAATCTCTGCCACACACACACACGCAAACAAGCACACACACACACATACACACACACACACACACACACACACACACACACACACACACACACACACACACACACACACACACACACACACACACAGGCAGACATTCACACATGCAACCACAGACACACATACAAACACACACACACACACACATATTGCACTCACAGCACACGCTGCTAGCAAGCGTCTCGGTGGCCTGCATGACCCCAGACAAACTTTCCCAATAAGCCGGGAAAGTGCAGGCTTTGAAGAGGAAGTGCAGCCGCTGTCTCTTATCAGGGCCCAGCAGTTCCAGCGAACTGGGACTCATGGGAGGCGGCGCTCTACACGACGGATGCCTTTTGACAGCTCCAAGGCTCCTGATTGGCTTGAAGTACAGGCGGATAGTTCCTGATAGGCTGACCTCAGCTCAAGGAAAACGGGTGATTTCCTCTGATAAACAGAAATGCCCAAAATATTGTCATGCATGTTGTGTGGATGATGCATGCGTATTGTGCACTTTGCATTTCGCAGCACCTAGTCTCCTGCTGTGTTATTATAATACTGAGAATCTCAGGATTGGATGGATGGATACACATGACGATAGCAACACGTCAGTCACACTTGGAGTGTGTGCTTTTGGAAACAGGCCTGTGGACAGCTCATGGTTGCTTGGAGTTGTGTTTGACCCTGCCGCTCGATGGAAGCTACAACGCAAACTCTGGCAGCACGATCAAAGAAATGTACATAGTACACACAGCTTAGCGGGCTGAACTATGTTTCTCCACACAGACATCATGCGAATGTCATTCAGGCGTGCATAGTTCAGTGTGGGATGAGACGAATGCATTGTTTAGTCAATCCTGTGGTTCCACCCGTGGATATGGTGATTAAAAGAGAGAATCTGTACAGTGCAAGAAAACTGGAACAGCAGCGTTATGTACAGCTTATTAAGTAGTTTATCAGATCCTCTTGAGTTACAATTGCTGAGTCGTTTTTTCACTAGCAAAATTTTCGAAAGAGAAAGAAAGTCAAATAGACATTGCAGGAATGCCTCACTGAAGACCGGCCACCCCCTCCCTCCTTGCTCTAGCACTCTCTTCCTGGGACAGCTCTCTATGGCTGACTAGGCAGGAGTTTGATCAATGATCAACATTAGCTTTAAACCCTCTTTTCATTTTTGCATGTGATCTAATGACTAATAATAAAACATTAATTCACTCCCCAAAACGTATTTCTTCGCTTATTCTCACGCCCTTCTAGAAACAGCTTGGCAGGCCCCTCCCTGCAGCCTGCAAATATACTCACAGCTGTTGAGTTGGCTGAATGTCACTCCATAGTAAGGAGAGGGAGGAGACAAGGAGGTATGAGTGTACGTGCAAACAGTATCAGTGCGTGCATAGACACAAACACAATATTTAATGAACAAGACATTCTAATATTATTATTTTATTTATTTATTTAATGACTTATCTCTGTTTGCACATTTGGGGTGAGCCAAATCATATCTTTGCAAGAAGTCATCAGATAAGTGTATTCATTTGATTATTTTTGTGTATTTTATCATTGTTAGCCTAGCTTTGCAATTGTGGGTTGCAAACTCTCTCCTTCTTTGCATCGCACTGAGAGAGAGAGAGAGAGAGAGAGAGAGAGAGAGAGAGAGAGAGAGAGAGAGAGAGCCATATGGGGGAAATAATAACTGCTGCACAACAGTGCACAACATCATGGGAGATGGCAGGAAATGCAGGCAAGTCACCACAGCAATTACAAATGGTATACGGTTGTATATTAATAGATTTCATTGCAGAACCATCCACGACTTTTGCGTTCCATTTGAATATTACCCTGGAAAGCTCATTAGGCTGGAAAACGCATGTCTAATGAGGACCGCAAGTCAAACAGTGAAAGTGAAAATAAAAAGAAACAGTCAAGGAAAGAAAACAAAAAATAACCTGAAAGAATCATTCTTCTATTGTGATGTTAAAAAGATGATATTTACACACATCCATATAAAAATGACAACAATACCACTGTATGTGTACATTTTGTTCTCTTGACCCATGTCATGACCATCACAGAAGAGTCGGAGATGCCTCCAAGTGCCCAGATGGATGAGGACATGAAGGCCCCTTCAGTCGCGCACACAGAGAGCCAATGTGATACAGTCCCATGACATCTGCTGCGTAGGAAAACACTTATCCCATCAAAACTTCCGCAGGGTTTCCTCCACCCCCAATCCGGTTTTCTTTTACATCTTTTTCAAAAGAGCAGCCTTATCAAAATGATGTTGGCATGCCAGATCAAAGTCAGGTTAGAGTAGGAGGGAAAAGCAGCTACACATGAGTGGGAGCGCCATGACTTGAGAGATAAATCAGAGAATGTTGTGAGAATGTCATGAAGGACATTATGCCATAGACTTCCCATTCAATAAAGTCGCCGAACTGTCGGTTTAATGAGCAGAATCCCTCCTTTTAACACAATGAAACAATGCATGTTTATAACATTTCTGTTTTTGTTTCTTTGTCAGCCCTACTCTTCGTTCCCCTCGCTGGCAGTTTTTTTTATTGTTGTGAGTGTTTTGGCTTCACCCCCCCCCCCCCCCCCCCACACACACACACCCAAGCACACAAACACACACACAAACACACCCTGATATACATAGACCTATTCCATTACGTTATCTTTTTGTGCCCCTGCAGTGTGAATCATCCACAACCGTAGAAAAGCACACCGCTCTTTCAATTCAGATCAACTTAACCTACCAACCCTATACTGCAGACAAACATGTATGTGAGTAAGGTGGTGTGTGTGTGTGTGTGTGTGTGTGTGTGTGTGTGTGTGTGTGTGTGTGTGTATGTGGGTGGGGGGTGGGGGTGGGGGTTCAGCATGAAGGGAGGGGGCGGGTTTCAGCATGAGGTTGCTAATTGCTTTGGTAGAACAATATATTTGCAACCTGGGTAAGTGCCATAATAGTGATAATGGCTCATGTAACAGGTGCCAGTTGGAAGTTTGTTCATCACTCTCTCTCTCTCTCTGTCTCTCTCTCCTTCTACATAAATGCAGTCTCTACTTTTTTCTAGAGTCCATTTGAGGTAGACGTTAGCCTTGATAAGATTGACACAAAGTATATACAGCTTGTAGTCGCAGTGGTTATTTGTTGTGATACGAAAACCTGCAGAGAGAGAGAGAGAGAGAGAGAGAGAGAGAGAGAGAGAGAGAGAGAGAGAGAGAGAGAGAGAGAGAGAGAGAGAGAGAGAGAGAGAGAGAGAGAGAGAGAGAGAGAGAGAGAGAGAGAGAGTGTGGAGAGGCAGGGAAAGAGAGTGAGTGGAGAGAGGGGGAAAGGATAGGGAGAGATGGAGAGAGAGATGGAAAGTGAGAGAGAGAGGCACACCGTTATCATCTGACCGTTTGCCTTGTTGTCAGTGCTGGGATTGTTGGTAATGTATGACACAGGTCTCTGTTTTGTTCATCCTGACGCAGATGCATTGTGACCAGAACAAGAATGTGTGTGCACTCTTCCCTTTACCATAGCGATGATTCAAACTCGCCGGCAGGAATGCTTGTCAGTGGGTTCCAGCTATCTCTCAGCATGAAAGACATGCAGGCCACATAAATTCATGAAGCAGGGGCATAGCAGTAGAGGATGTTAACAGAACAAATACCATAACAAAACAAACTTCAATATCATATAGACAACAACCAAACACAAAGTCAAAACAATATGTTATCACCTATCTGTTGATGACAATTTATTAAAATGGACTACGTGTAGGATTGTACATGCATACATAACTTTTAATTGGCAATATAATAACAGGTTGTAATTGACCATAACCATGAGACCTTCCCTCAATCTCTCCGTTGCGTAGAACCGCCTGTGGGCAGATTGCCGTTATATTTATACCGGGGCATTGTTGCCGGGAAAAGGGAAGGAAGTGATGTTTAAATGCGCACCCAGGTGCCCTAGTAAATACAGAAGAGCTAGCTTTAGCCAGTTTGTCTTATTGCGTAGCTTCCGAGAAATGGCCCCGTGAACAAGCAAGCGACCGGCTCTGATTCCAACACCATTGAGTAGTCCAACTGCAAAGAGTGGGTGGTGCAGTTCACTTCCGGCCAAAGGAGTCAATCATGAGGAGGAATTTACCTTTAATACCTTAAAGAGGGATAGGGGGAAGAATGAAAAAAGTCTGAATCTTGTTGCTTGTAAAATGTCTGCTGATAACCAATGTGGGCAGAATCAATAGTCGTTCACGTGTCCTTCATTACGTCCCTACGCATTTAACGGAATTAAAGTCTTCAAAGTCAACGATCAAAGCTGCCTGCTCGTGGTTCACTCCATGGGAAGGAGCTGCAGGGGACTTCTGACACATTGATCCACCGCTCTGTAAACAACACTTGGCTATCTCAAACAAAATCGCTTTTTAATTGCCACCAGTTCCTTAACAAACAAAAAATCCAAACATCAGAGAGACTGACTGGTGGTTGTCAGAGGGTACAGATGCCAGGCAAACTGTTTCCATACCCCTTCCACTGCTGCTGCTGCTGCTGCTGCTGCCGCTGCTGCCGCTGCCAGATGTTTCCCTGTCACTGATGCTATTACATTAATTACTGGGAAAAGGCATTGTCTCAGCTGAAATGCTGCCCCAGCCTCGTTGACGATAGGGCTTTTACACACCGCACGGCCGTAAAGCCCATTACGCCATCGTTTAGTCACATCACAGACCATCATAAAGGTATGCTGTCATTCAGGCATTGCAAGTAAAAAATATTCAAAGACACCAGTTGCTTGCCTCACAGCCCAAAAGGAGCATGATGTCACCGCTGTCTATCTATAAAATGCCCTAGTTTCCGTCCTAATAGATGTGGTTAGATGTTTTGAGTCTTTTGTGTGGTACTGCCTTTTTATTTATTTTTATTGCATATGATCAGCTTTTCAATGTTAATTTAATGGATGTGTTAAATGTGGACTGGGTTCCTTGGTGCTTTGCTATGTGCGGCATTGAACCGGGTTCTAACAGCTATTAGAGAGACGTCTATTTGGCATAATTAGTAGAAACAGAAGCTGTCCCAGAGCCTGGTTAATCCATTCACAATGCAGAAAGTTAACGTAGAAGGCAAAGAGAGAGCTGCAGCGCATGGACTAAAAATATATCATTTTCATATTCACAGCAGATCATTGCAGATGCTTATTCTTTTTCACGAAACTACCAACATAGTAAACAACACAAACATAACTCTTAAAAACTACAAAACAAAAGTACTTTCTACATTTGATTATTTCCTCCATACTGAAGTATAGATATCTAGTATGTATGTATATTATATAATACATAGTATCACATCAACATAACAAATAGATAATACTATATTTGTAGACCCGTAGCGTGTCAGTAGCAGTGATTTACTGCTACCGAAGCCTAATTTAAGAGTTGTTTTGTACAAATTGCAAATAGGAACTCAACCTGTCCTGGGAGCATTTTTGCTATGCCCAAAATATTGATTATATCATGTTAACCTTCTTCTCACCTATTGACATTCTAGAAAAATGTGAGCAAGTAAACATTGCTCTTCTGTAGAACAAATAAACAATATATAAAATGACTATTCTTGTTCTTTGACCAAACACATAAATTGATCCTTTATGTGTCATTAATCATAGGGAGGAAGTATTGACAATACCATTGAACAGAACTGTTGGTTATCAACTCTGGAGACCTTGGTTCTAGTCGTGCGAGAGCGATCTCCATAGAAACACAATGATATACTTTTAGAACTGTAATGTTTGAAATGTAAGATCCTAGCCGGTGTCTTGTTGCATAATGGAGCAAGTTGTTGTATATCTAATCTGGAAACTCAGGTTCAAATCAAGTGAGGGCAGCCCCATGGAAACCTAATGTAATGTTTTGATTTTGGAAATGTAACAATGTCATCTGAATTTTCATGTAAATTATAACCTCTGACCAGATCATACACGGTGCCTCGGAGGAGCAGCCAAGAGAGCTGTTAGTGATCAGCTTTAGAAACCACTGTTCAGTTCCAGGAAGAGGTCACATGTGTGTGGGCCACTGCTGATTTTTATAACTAGCCACCACCTGGCAAGCCAATCAGTGGGGACCAACACCCACATATACAACCCATCACACACAAACATCCAATTAACCAGTCATTCAATCATCACTCAAACACACACATACACACACACACACACACACACACACACACACACACACACACACACACGCACACACACACACACACACACAACAGGCTAGCACACAAGAAACAGCAGGAGGGATATTAACACATTAAATATGACCTGGGGTTATAACAGTATTACACTCTATGTATTCTGGATATATTATATATATATAGAGATTTGATATATACAGGTATGTATAGTTTTTGATTATATTTAT
>JACYXH010000593.1:405000-417500 GCA_026745465.1 Lota lota
GCTAGACGACTGGAAATCCATGACGCTTGGTTTGGCTCAGGGAGGAGGGGAGGGAGGGAGGGTGAGGGTTGTGGGCAGTGTGGCAGGTTGCCGCGGCGACACAAAATACTGATACAACACATCACCCTTCAGACAGGGCCTGGTGGCAGGAGAACAGAACCCCCGACAAAAAAGATCACAGAATGTATGTGAATGTGTATGTGTGTGGCTGTCTGTGAATGTGCATGTGTATGGGTGTGTGTGTGTATCCTTTGTGTGTGTGTTTGTGCATAGTGTGTGTGAGTTTACGGTTTATTGTGTAAGTGTGTGTGTGTGTTTGTGTGTGTATTGTGTGTGTGTGTTGTTTATAGTGTGAGTGTATGGGTTATGAGTGTGTGTGTGTGTATATTGCTCATAGTGTGAAGTTGTGTGTGTATAATATGTGTGTGTGTCTGTTTGTGCGCGCGTGTAAAGCGTGTGCATGTGTGCGTGTATAGTGTGTGTTTGTGTGTGTGTGTGTGTTGTGCATGTATAGTGTGAGTGTGTATGTATAGTGTGTATAGCATGAGTGTGTGTGTTGTGGCCAGCTGCAGCAGAAGGTCAGTAAGACAAACACTAGTGTCTCCCACAGGGCTGTGTGCCAGCCGGTTGCTACCCTCCTGCGAGGGAATCTGCTAGAAAATGGGCCCTTGTGTGTCTCTGTGTGTGTAAGCTGGTGTTTGTGTGTGTTTTTTTTCTGGGTGTGTGCATGTTTGTGTGTGTGTATGTGTGAGAGAGAGATTTGTTTTTTCCCTGGGCGTCGGCATGTTTGTGTTTGTGTGTGGTTCTACGTTTTGTGCCTCTGTGTGTTTTGTGTGTGCGTGTGTGTGTATGTTCTGTGTGTGCACATGTATCTTGGCATGTTGTGTGTGTTTGTCTTGTGTCTGTGAATGCAGGTGTGTGTCTCTGCGTGTTGTGTGGACGTATGTGTGTTTGTGTGTATGTATGTTTGTGTCTGAGTGTGTGTCTTTGTGTGTGCATGCATGCTTTTCTGTATGTGTGAGTGTGTGTATGTGTGTGTCTGTGTGTGTGCATGTGTGTGGGTGCAAGTGAATGGCTGCCTGTTATTTTACATGCGTCCTGGTCCTGGGCGATGGAATACAAATACTCACTTTCTTGGGTCAATAGGCAGAACTCGGAAAGCAGAGTGAGAGATAGAAAGAGATAGAGAGAGGTTGACAAAGGGAGAGAGAGAGAGAGAAAAAGCATTTCACACATTTGTTTGAGGGTTAGATCTTTTAGTGTCAGGTAACTTATTTGCAGTGGTGGAAAGTAGTTAAATACATTAACCCCAGTACTATATTTAAGTACAAATTTGAGGTAGTTGTCCCTTACTCGAAAATTTATATTGTCTGCTATTTTCTGCTAATATATTATTATATAAATTAGGCTTTATTTGTCCCCAGGAGGAACATCACACGCTACCCAGCAGTGTGTGAAGTAATATATAAAATATATATAAATACATTTAAATGAGCTCCACATTTTCCAGCTGCAACATTAAAGTGATGAACACATTAATGCATCAATAAATATAATCCAATAATGTTATACAATTATATTATTCTGAAATGGGCCATTCTGCAAAATGAGTAGCCTACTTTACTTTTGCTACTTCAAGTATATTTTTATGGTAATACTTTCCAACTTTTTCTAAAGTAACGTTTTGAATGCAGGGCGTTTACTCTTAACATAGTATTTCTACAATGTCCTGTTACTGCTTTTACAGTAGTAAAACATCTGAGTACTTCTTCCACCACTGCTTATTTGCATTGTACATAAAATATTGCATTGTTGTTTTTGCATCTCATTAGCAACAGCAGTGCACGCTGACTGTGTACTGCTTGTGAGTTTGTGTGTGTGTGTGTGTGTGAGGGTGTTTGTAAGTGTGTCATATTGGATTTGTTTGACCTTGCACGTTTGCATTTTGTTTGTGTGTGTGGGTGTGTGTGTGTGCTGCATGTGGTGTGCTTGTACATGCATTTGTTTATACCACCCCTCCCTTCCCTTAAGCAAATTTGTATAACTGTTTAATATTTTTCTATCTGACATGTGTAAGTGTGTGTGCGCTCGTGTGTGTGTCTGTGTGGGTGTTTATGTCCACACCTAGAGGCTGGATACGGCCCTTTCTTTACGCACATCATTTAAAAATGGACCTCCATTACGGCTGATGTTCCACCGCTGGCTTTAATCAGCAGAGGGAGAGGCTAAAACATGCGGTGATAAGGTCATAAATCTGCCGCTCAGTAAGCCATGTCTGAGCTTTCACCATTGCACTGCTGCCGCTGCGTTTAAATCAATTACCCTGTGTGTTTGCTCTTCCCAGCATGCTTTGAGCCGCGTGACTTTGACCTTGTGGAAACACCCTCTGTGAGTCCATCGGCGAGAAAAAACACTGTACTAATCACTGGAATGGGCTCTGTGCTCATGGCAGTGTGGGGTGGCCGACCCAAAAGAACTGGGCCGTATCCATAACTGGAGGTGGGAAGGAGAAAAACTACCAGCCTAGCATAAAGTTCAGGCACCAGCAGCCTCACTAATCCATGAGGTAACGATGGGAGAGAAAGATGCAGAGGAATGGGATAAGAGCTGGAGAGTTAGGAAATGAGGGATGGAGTAGTCGATTCCGCAAGAGTCAATTCTTAATTCCCATCGCTGCCAAGTCCCGGGATTGGATCTTTGAATAAACAGAATTAGAGTAGCCTCCAATTGCGTACTTGAGGCGAAAAGCCCTACATCAAAGAGGTGATTTCATCTAAATGGTTTAATGGTTGAATCAATCCTTTGGTCTTATCCAAATCAGACATTTCAATAGACCCATGGAGTGGGGAGAAACCTGGCTAAAGGAGGACAAGTAGCAAGGAAGGAAATGGTAGCCAAGCAATCCAGCTAGCTATGTAACTTTAATACTTATTTTTTTGCAGCAAATAGTTCTGCAAGGATGATAAATAACATACAATTGTATGTTCTTCATCAACTTACATCATTACTAGTATTACGAGATAGATATTTAGTTACATTGTGTTAATTAGAGTTCCCTATGCTATACTGTATGTTATTTTCCAGCAATCTATTTACTGGGCACATTTTTTATTAGATTGCATAAAAGTATCCTTCATGCTATTGTTCCCACTTTACATCATAAACAGTCATATTTTATCTCTCTAGTCGAGCAAATGTCATGAAATAAAACTAAAATGAAAAACAAACAGATTTTGATATACAAAACATATTTGTGATGGGTGGATATTTCAAATACATTATGGAATCCAATCAATCTTTTCCATCACTGAGCTAGAACGGTACAATAGTCATGCAGTGTTTGTTAGCATGACTGTAGCATTTTTTAAATACTGTGTTCGTTTGCGTGTAGCACACAACAGTGATAACAATAGACCACCCTCAGTATCACATTGAGCATGGGAGAGGGGCCAGGATGATAATAGTTTTTTAGCAATGTTTAATTAGTTTAATTTTAGAGCTTGAGCCCCAGGAAGCAACGAAAGGACAGCAGAGCCCCCTGACACGTTGGTTGACATGGGAATAAGATATTCCAAATAGAGCGCTCCAGTGGAAGTCACCTCAGCGATAAGCTCTAGCTGGGTGAAGGCTAATAATTATCATACACCAAAAAAATAATGCACATACTTGCATGTGCTTTCTTTCAATCAATACCCCAACAAAAGCCTTGACAAAAAAAAGAACACAACACTCCTTGGTCATATAAACAGGTTTGCATAATTGTATATCGTTGCAGCTTAAATTGTATAACTCTTGGTAATGAAAACCAAAAAACAGGTTAGGCAAAAAGAGTGTGTGTAACAAATGTAAAATCCCAAAAAAATCAATTACAGTGTTCATGCAAAGCCCCACAAGTTGATTGCGTGTGGTTGCAGTGCTGAGCATGATGTAGTACAACACATCGGTTCAGGCAGGCCTGCACTACCGCATCGATCTCAATGTCCCAATGTGGGACAAAGCCGAGGGAAAACCTCCCTCGCTCTTGGCTTGGCTGGCGCGTGGGGGCTCTTATTGATCTGCTCATCCAATCAGGCCCCTCACCTTCCACCCGCCGCCACCACCACCACCACCACCTCCTCCTAACTGAATGACTCCAGGACACAATAGGGATGCTCGTTCCTCAAGCTCTCTGCGTCCTGGTTGCCATAGAGGCAATTATAAGATCCTCCTCGATACTTCACCTTCCTTTCCCTCTCGCTCTCAAAGTGCACATTCACTTCTCTGAGGCTACTCCGCTCATCGACGCCTCAATTCCCGCGGGCCCATCCGGTTGATACCGCTCAAGTGTCGGCAGAGATTGAATCGGTCCGACCTCAGCAGATAGATATACAGTCCTACCCGTCTCAGGGATGTACTGATGGTTGTCGCCTTGAAGAATTCTCACAATCAGCAATTGATTGTATTGCTTCCCGAAGTATTGCTTCTCAAAGTTGAACATGTGACCTTGGGTGCCTCACTCATTTGAGACAAGGAGAGACCTTGACTTTCAGTTACACCATCAGGCAGGCAATTCTCGATAATGCAGTGGCGTGAGAAAAGGGCAGATGGGACAATGTTAGTGCCGGGATTCCTTTCTTGTTGCCTTGGATGTTTCATATGAAATAGTTGGCTAAGAATCACCTTGTTATACAAAAGCTTTTATTCCCATTGGATTGACTGCAAAGCTCAGTGTGAAGTGCAGGCGAAAAGTCTTACAGTCGAGAGGAAGGGAACGTGTAAACACAGTTCAATTTATAGGTTGACAATGAGCCTCAGTTGTCAAAACAAAGCATGATGCATCCAACGTTGATTGCATTTCTGCATCGTGGAGCGCTAATGGAAGTTACACAAAAACGTTCTACGTTCTATCTTACAGGGGAGGGGGGCACACGGCACACACACCTCAGTAGCTTGAAATTCCCTTTTGAGGTTCTTCATGAGAGCCAAAAGCCACCAGTCAGACAGTGTGAAATCTGATTCGACTCCTGCCAAAGCGCATGAAATTGGCTGATTTTGTTTACTCATTGCTTTTAGACACGCCCTTATCCCTTTGTCTCATTTCTCATGCCAAGCTGCTGATACCATGGCTGATATTATGGAGGTAGTAAATTAATCGCTCCTGACATAATAAACAGGGCTCAATACCATTACTTTAATTTGCTTTTTATGGTAAAGACTGTAGCTGCATACACATTTTCATTTATACAGTTTATCAGCGGTTGGCAAGTAATTTCTGCTTATCGATACCCCCACCAGTCGCATCGTACACAGACAGAGAAATTGCTTTGCTTTTAATTGTAATAATATACTGACCTTTTGTTCTGGTATTACCATGCTCAAACTCTATTGATTATTTGATCAATTGGATACATGTCCTTGTCAGAGGGACTCTATTAGTGTGATGAAAAGCTTTAATATTTGTCAGGCGTTAGTGATATAGGACCCAAGGTCAGAGCCAGTGGCTGAGGTAGAGCATGTTGTAACCTGGGAAAGGGTCTGCTTATTGTAAGGGGATACCTAGGGGTTACGGATCAACCAACTGGAGTTGATGAAGTAACGTGGCGTGGCTGAGAGGCGTTGTGCAGGTAAAGTAAGTGATGACCCAGGGCAGGGGAGAACAAAAGTTAGGAGTAGGCACGAGAACGAGAGGCACAATAGGATTACGATAAAGTCTATGGTCACTAATTACTATCGACCAGAGTTCTTAGTTACCGACTGAGTTCAGGCACTCATCCAGCGATGAGTGGACAAAGACCTGGGGTTGATATACAGCAGCGTTGATGAGTAGATGAATGGCAGGTGTGTTAATGATGTGGAGCAGGTGTGTAGATGAGCCAGGGACCAGGGGGAGGCCCACACCAGCCAAACAGAGGAACAAAGGGGAGAGCCCGTACTACTGAGGCATGGCTGGGCCATGACAATATTATGGCTAACAGTGGTTGGAAGAGAGCAGATTTTGTTGTGGTGTTACTAACTCAGCTGGTAAACACAGAAGAATACTGTTAGCTAGATAGACCACGCTATGCCCTGGGTCTAACCTTGACAAGGTCATCCATTGACTCCATATATTGAATCCTTATGAGGTCAATGGCTAGCTAATGGCCTCAATTAATTATTCAGTTCTGTTGGGTGTATGTTGCAAAGCACAGTGGGTATCTACAGCATGTTTACTGTAGGAACATTACTGCTTAGGGCTCTCCTATAGCTCATATTCATGACTCTGCTGGCGGGTCACAGGCCTTATTGAGCTACTCTGTAAGTACAGCACATCCACATACTGTAATGAAAGTTGAATGGAGTAACGGAACCGGTGCTACTGGGAAATCATCTATTCTCACGAATAGCACGACATAATCTGTTGGCAACATTTCAGAAAGAAATAATAATAATAATTGTATAATACTTTATTTTACAGTTGTCTATTATAGTACAGAGCCGCATTAAATGGATAGATTATACTATGCAGAGTGTCTTTTTTTTTACCCACCCCTACACGCACATTTTGATATAGAAACAAAAGGTATTTTAACTGCCACATGATTATTATGCTCATTAATTTAGCTAGATATTAGCTAGGTATTTTTTGGGCACTTCACTGCACCTAAAACCTTACCAAAAAGCTGCTAATGTTAGCCTATATGTCGCTGCTGCTAACATATGAGAATGATCTCCACTGAACCATGAATACATTTGTCCTCACATTGGCGCTAATGTTATGTGTTTGTTGAAAAAAAAGTAAATGAATAAATAAATTGAAAAAAGGTTTAACATCAGATTTTTATATTTATATATTTTAAATATATATTTTAAACATAATTGAATGTAGGCAGTTGATGTTCTTAACCCCTATATCTGGGCCCCTTAGTGGCAAGGAGGCCCTAGGCATGTGCATAGAGGCAAATGCGTAGATCCAGACCTGTTTATGTGACATGTAAAGGATTGTATAGGCTGTAAAGGATCAGTATGGGACATTCTTTATGTTTCTTCAAAGGGTAGCACTATGAATATCTACATGGCAACAAAAATGCTAGCATCACAGTTCTGTCACTTCAGTTAATCACTGAACTGATGTCCCGGCCACCAAAAAAGAAAGGAGAAAAATGCTTGCTTCACACAATTAAATGAAAAGGTCTTCCTCAGGTGATGGATGCTCACCGATCCAAAGTAGACTTTGTTAAGTCTTTGTTGGCCTTTGAAGACTATTTAGAGCCTTTAAAAGACCCCCAGAGAAGAGACGAGATGTGACACAAGTTGAAAGCCAGACGAGAAGAGGAGGAGAGGTACTCTGACTGACTGGAACCCTGGATGTCAAAAGCCAGTCAATTTCACCAGACCTGGCCCACTGAAATCTAATTTCATGGTGGTTTCACCATGCAGCTTCTTCTAGTCATGGGGATAATCTAATGTACCGGCCTTCAGATTGCTTTATGTTGCTACAGCCTCTATTTGGAATGGTTTGCCGTTATTTGTAATGTAATGTACTGTTGTAATGGTACTTTCAATTACAGCGCTAGCATGCATATGGTATAATTGTTGCAGGACTTCTGGTCTTACAGTTGTTGAGGAAACTGTCTTTCTGCTTTCACGATATATATATTTTCTAACATGACTAGCTCCACTTATAATGTCATATAGAAAATGCCATCCGTGAAGGGTATAGGATTATACAGTTCAAGGTACAGTAGGTCTTGGTTTTTACAAAGAGCTTGAATTTGATGTATAATTTTGATTTCATAATAATGATTAGGGCTGCAACTGCTGATTATTTGAATTGTTGAAAAAGCTATCGATTCTATTCTAAATCTATTTTTGTGATTTCTAAACGCCCTAATTATCAGAACACACAGCGATGTGCTTAAAAACTACAATATTCGTCTCATTTTAAAGATTTTACAATCAACATTCATGATTAGTGACTAATCATTTAAGCACCAACTATAAGGATGGTAATGTTTGCCATTAAATTGCATCTTAAAATATAGTTCACCTATAGTTCATTGGGAGAAATAAATGTGGGCTGAGAAAACTAAAACCCACACATGCTACACAACAATTTCCCTTATGGTTGATGCAGCTCCTTTCATGTCCCTTTTCCCTCCCTCTAATGCAATCAAAACCAAGCCCTTTCAGGTGTGTTCATTCTACGACTGCAACAAAAGTATTACAGGGGGCTCAATCATTTCACACGGATTGCTCGAAGATAAATTAGTTTAGTTTATCCATCCAATAAACTTAGGCTGAAGTAAAGCAGAAGTGTGTAGCTTAGTTTTTTCCTTATCAAAGAACAAGCTATGTAAACAGACCCAACAGTATAATCCAGCAGCTGGCCAAAGAACACCCCAGCGTGTCATTTCAGCCTAATCGATTTGAGCATGGAACTCTCTGTTAACCCCCCCCCCCCCCTCCCCCCCCCCCCCACCCCCCCCCCAACCACCCTCCTGTCTGCAACACATAAGAACACTTTGATTTCAAAGGGAGAGAGGAAGAAAAGGCTCTGCTCTGATCCCTGTGTTTCCTTTATGCTGCCAGGCGTTGAGATTGAGAATTATTTTAGCGGCTGTGGTGACTGACACAACCATTACTGAATGACAGTAGGCTCATTCAAAGCCTTATGAGTCTCTAATCTATCACCAAAGTATGGGTTTATATATATATATATATACACATATATATATATGTATATATATATACTGTATATATATACTGTATATATATACTGTATATATATAAAGACACAAAGACACAAAGACACAGGACTTTATTAGACACAAGCCTTTACTAGGTAATTAGTGCCTTGAGATAGAGAGAAGCGTGGGTCATTCCATGGGTGCATCGGTGTGGGAAGAGGAGAATTTATGGTGAACCCTGATGGAGAGGCAGGGAGAGTGCATAAAGTCAGTGTTATTTGCCCTTGCTAGCGAAGATCCTGGCAGCAAAGCTTTGGATACACTGGTGCTTTTGGATCACTCTACTGCTAGCAGATTTAAAAGAACTTCTCCAACACAATATAGAGGATGGGGGGAGAGGAGATTCACGGTTTTGATGCAGGAAATGGAGTGTGGTTCAATACGTTTAGTGGTTGTTGTCGGAGTTCAGGTGAGGTTAAAGTGTTAGGATTATGTTGACGATTATGAAGAGGATGATGATTGTTATTGTACACTACTGTACTGCTCTTTAATATTATCAGTAGCCGAAGCAGTTGTGATTTATTTATTTTACTACAAATATGTAATAAGAAAATATGTATATGTATATCCATTTACATAGTAATGGGATTCAATCCGTTCATGGGACATAACCTTATTTCAGCTCGTGGAGAATGTGAGAAACTGTGGATGACCAAATAAAAAATCTCATCACCCATGCCACCACTCTGCTTGCAAATTGAACGCCACGTGGCCAACTTAGCCACTCGGACAAAACATTTGCAGACTTTTCATACCCCTTAAGCGACTTTCGCCTGGCGTCTAGTGGCTTCCTAAGTAGCCATTAGTTACCTTCCTTTGAAAGGAGTCTCCCCAAATTGCTCTCTGAGTCTCCCTGCCTGCCTCTATATGCCTCTGACAGCTGTGAGAGAGAGAGAGAGAGAGAGAGAGAGAGAGAGAGAGAGAGAGAGAGAGAGAGAGAGAGAGAGAGAGAGAGAGAGAGAGAGAGAGAGAGAGAGGGAGGGAGGGAGGGAGAGAGAGAGAGAGAGAGAGAGAGATGGGTTTTGGTTAGCTTACCAGTCACACCAGTATGTTTAATGGTACATACCAGTATGTATGTAGTCAATGTCATGCTTCTAAGGGAATGTATCCACCAAATACAACATGTTTGTTGTACTTTTCATAAACAAAGGCGGCCGGGGCAAAGACACTTAGAGGTATGGGGGGGACGGGGGTTACCTACCAGCCAAGGCCTGGTAGGTAACACTTTCTCTCTGGCAGCCCCAGATAGAAAGCATTTTACTGTGCAAAGAAACACACGCAAAAACAAACAAGCAAGCCCACAAACAACAGCCAAGCAAGCAGACAAACACAGCCACAGACAGACTGATAGAAAGACAGCCACACACACACACACACACATCCATGCATGCACACGCATACACACACAAACACACATGCACATGCACATGCACATGCACACACACACACACACACACACACACACACACACACACACACACAGGAAACACAGGAAATCCACATACACAGAGCTTTCAGTGAGTTCAGTGTTTTCGCCATACCATGTTGATAGATGTAGTGCCTCTAGGCACCAATGTTACATTGTGAATTACTTTTAAAATGGGCAATTTGCTAAAACTGCCAGCGTCTGAGAGTAAAGTTCAGTGCACAGACGGCTTGAAATTACACCAATGATGTTAAAAAACAAAGAAAAAAACTAAAAAGAAGATGGACATAGCACAGTTCACAGACATCAACTTTGAACCGTTCAACAATTTTTACTGAGCAGCAATTTTTTTTGCCCATGACCAATCCAACATTTCAATGATACCATAACATGTTTCCACTCCTGGTCATTTAACACACAGATGGCTGGCAGGTTTTGTCACTTTCACACAATCTAGTTAAATCCTGAAGGATCAGATCCACAATTTCCCTGTTTTATTTGGAAGCGCATCGTATAATGGAAGTAAGATAGGTGCAGAATAACATTTCATGGTATCTTGAACATGGATGGATGGTGATTTAAAATTAAGTGCTTTTCTCGTGAATCTTTATTTTATTTGGAGCCTTATGTTACACTTAGAGTAGGGAAATCACAGATGAGATACTGTGAGCCTAACTTGGGCACCAGATGATATCATTTATATATTTTACATAATCAAAACACTGTTTTAAATGTTTAACATTTTATGTGAATGCATGCAAACATGTTTGTATCATGACAATGAGGAAAATGTATTAGACAAATGTATTGTCTAACAGAAAAAAGAATAAAAAGCAAATGGTTTACAAAATGCTTGGGGAACACACTGTCTCTAGGGTAACTTTCTAAATCCAGTAAACTATTTTAGCATGTGTGCTACCTACAAACTACTTTCACCACAGAGGCAACACCGCCTTGTTTATTTTTTTATATTTTTTTTAAGCCTTTACAACGATTCGAATCAGGAAAATTGCAGAAAACAGCTACTTCCAGGGGGATTTCACCAACAAAGCTGTTTATTTTTTCACTTAGAAGCATAACACTGTGGAATAAAACAGGAGAGGCAGCACTTTAAGAGTCTAGCAACGACCCAACGCAAGGGTACAATGAAAGTTCGGCAAACTTTGGTGTCGAAGTACAGGCTTAATGTGGAGTACGTTCCTGTGTAAAAGGATTACAAAGGGTCGTCTGAGCTTTATCTTAATCGGGATAGGGCCGAAGCTTGAGGTCAACGCCCAACAAAATAATGCTTTTCCTTTATTTTTCCACTTGCTTAAGCTTTCTGACAAAGTGAAACAGTTCTCAATAAGCCACAGGCTTTCACTTTGGCTTGCTTTGTTAATCAACCATGTCATTGCTTTTAATTGGATAATTCATTCAGTCTAATTCGGTTAGTAATTACGGCTGTGCTCCTCCACTCCTCCCTCACTATTGGGGTTCGAAAGTCAAATCCTTCTCACTCTCTTTCTTTTTTTTGCGTGAATGGATGTAGAAAACATGAAAGACAAGGCTGAATGTTTGGGACTGTATTTTAAAGTGTTTTTCTTGACCTTTGAACTGCTTGAGAACCGGAAGGCATCAGGTAGGGGACTGACTGAGTATATCCTTGTGAACCATGGATGTAATGCGAGAAGATGTGTTCATATAATTATCACAATACAGGAGAAACCAGAGCAGCCCAAGGAACCAATGGAAACACAGAAGCGCAGACAGAATTCTGACCCAGATGGAACCCTGTCTATGCAATGAATAGGATAATTTTGGAATTTTGTTTGGGTCTCGATTCAAGCAAAATTCCATTGGGCAAAAAACATGAATCAGCCATTAACTGTCACACTTAATAAGTTTCCTTTGATCCTGGGTTTGGTAGAAACGAGTATTTACATTCAATTTCTCTGAATGTTCTTTACTCCTCAGCTTTATTTCAATGAGAACAATTCATGGATCAATGCCATGCGGTCCGGGAGAGAGTTTAAAAGAGAACAAAGTTGATTTCTTTGGTCAGAAAAGTAATCTTACACAAACAAAACAAAACAAAAAATATATATACATAGAGAGAGCGAGAGCGAGAGAGAGGAAGAGAGAAGGAGAGCGGGAATGAGAGGGAGACTGCTTGATATTCACCCAATTTTTTGCGCTCTTGTCCTTTATAGTCTGTAAAATATAAATGGCTTAATTATACATTCCGTTTTTCAGTAGACAGGTGCAATTTTTGTTCTAAATCAAATGAATGATTTGAAATAGTTTACAAGAGATGTTGCTTCTTTCAAAACATTGTTTAATACTTCATTGTCATTTAAATGTTAGAACAACTTCTTAATCAGTTGCTT